>LVTN01003296.1:0-17433 GCA_001649415.1 Musa itinerans
GATTAGATTCTCCTATATCGTTTGGAGACTGTGGCGTAGTGGCTTAGTACGTTCACAATCGATGAGTCAAATGAATTATTATGGAGATAATAATTCACTAAGCCAGAATGAGTTCTGATAGGTATGACTCATGACCAGCTTAATATTGGGCCTAGAGGGTCACATACATATGATAGGCGTTGCGATGATTAGAGGTTCAGATATGAGATATCCGTCGGAGCCCCTATCTTATTAGATATCCAATAAGCCCCTGAATTATTGGATCCCATGGATGAGATTCAATAAAAGCCAATAATAGATTATTGGATAGAGACCCACTAATCTAATAAGCTTAGGTAGTTGGATGGAGATCCAATACCCAATATGGTAGAATCCATTAGGGTTAGGTTAACAAGGGACCTCTATAAATAGGAGGGAACCAATGGTTCATAGTCTAGAGCATTTTTTAGTTGTCATCTCCTATTCTCCTCTCATTCTCCTCCTCAGATAATAGGCTTAGAGACTTGAGGAGCATCGTCGCAACCCTATTGTATGGATCACCGCTAGAGAGGAGGACGCTTGACCTCCTTCACCATCTTTTAGAGATCTGTAGGGATTCAGGGATTTATGATCTCCCTAGGTAACATAATCTTTAATATATGTAGTTTTAAGTTTCACGATTTTTGCGCACTAATCTTCGCATAACGATGAACACATCGATGGGAAATTTGGGGATTTTGTTTTTATGTTCTTCCGCATGTGATGTTGGTCCCCCCGATTTTTCATTAATTGTCTCATGCTTACCGACTTAATATTATCATAAGAGGGGATTTAGATTTGGTCTCCTAATATGATATGTCGCATACATATATATTTAATATATATTTACATCGCATGCAAATATATATACTTATCTAGTAGGTGTATAGCAATCACATGCACAAACACACTAAATGATCATGGACTACAACCTAATATGATTAGCCTGAGCCAGTAGGCCTAATCACTTACATCAGGATCTATGTGTGCATCAACGCATCCCCAAGTGTGGTGATCATCCATTTCATCATCGTTGGATCTGCCGGCACCTCGACAAATCTCCATGTGTCGCGATCGTCTAAATCGACCTCGAGGGTCCCGTTGCCACCTCCAAGCTTTCGCTGCGCCTTTCATGTAGTTACAATATAATTACATGCACGTAGGCCCAATAATGAACAAAAAATGGAGGCTCGCAAGGCCCAATAATAATAATAATATACACACATCATACAGTCCATGATCATCTTCCCACATCATACATTACAGATATATATATATCATTATATAAGATTATTAGATAAATAATAATAGTTAATTAAACCTTTTAATTAACTAATATTTTATGAAGCTAGGGACATGTAGAAAATTTTTAAATTCTAAGGGGTATTTTCATAATTTAGGCAAAAGGACGGTACTTGAAATTTTTAAAATTCACAAAGGAAAAATTATCCTTTGCCCCAGAAAACCCATAATTCCTACTCTGCGTGAGGCGACCACCACCTCCCTATTGTCAATGCCAAGGTCGACAGTCGTACCCTTTGTAGTTGTCGCTTGGTAGGAGGTAGGGTGGCGCTGCCACATGATAGGCAGTTGCCGCATTGGGCAGTTGCCTCGGGCTAGGGCGATTTTCCCTTGCTGTGCCACCTCATGCAGGGGCGGTTGCCATCTTGGGCAACCACCTCGCACTATGGCGATTGCCCTTGCGACATCGCCTTGCGCACGTGCGACGATTGCCGCCTTGCGTGCAGGCGGTTGACGCACGCAAGGCAATGCCCACGAGCACCCCTTGTGTAAGCTGGCCAGCTACCAACTGGCACTGCCTAGCCTATAAGCGGCCTGCCCATATGTTGTGTGCAGCCTGCACACATGCGGGGCGGGTGCTGCCCTGTCATAGGTAGCTCGCTCACAGGCATTACCTTGATAAACAAGTAGCTCCTTCGTAACTTATGCGCACGTCTCCTTTGGTCGATCCACTGGGCAACAACACTTACCGCCTCGGTTTCCTTCATTTACGTCAACAAATTTATAATGGAATGGATGAAGAAGCACTCACGTACTCCTCTTTAGTGGTGATCCACATGGCAGATGTGATGACGACGCTTCTCAGATTATTACGGGATCTCCCTCTCCACGCGCACAACAAGGCTACCGGAGCCAAAGTAAAGGAGAAGAGGTTGAGGAGAATAGGATGGGGAACCACCAATAGCTCTAGTCTATGAACCATGAAGTTTCTCCTATTTATAGAGGTGCAAGCAGCTTAACTCTTAATAGATCCTATCATCATTGGATCTCTATCCAATTATCCAGTTGGATCTCTATCATGTTAGGATCAAGTCGGTGCTAAGAGGGGGGGGGGGGTGAATTTGTGCGTACGTAAAAATCACATTGAATCAAAAATCTTCATATGATAAAAATCATTTCGATAATGTTTAACTTTGAAAATGCTCGTAAGAGTGTGCAGCTAAAGTAATAAGGAAGTAAAGCAGTTGCAAATTAAGTAAATGGCAACAATAGAAATCAAATTGAGTTTATAGTGGTTTGGTCATCGCGACCTACGTCCACTCCCGATTCCTCATTCATCGAGGCCGCAAGCATCTCCTAACAATCTTCCTTCAATGGTGAAGATCAACTACCCTTACAACTTGATTCTTCTTTTGATAGGTTCAAGAGAGAACCTTACAACTCTATTCTCTATTTGATAGGCTTAGGAAAGAACCTTTACACCCCCCACTCACTCCTCTCTAAATAAAAATCACACTTAGATTAGAGGAGAATTCTCACAAGATTACAACAGAATTTTCCCTTGCTTTTATTCTCAGTTCTTGTATTATCTGAGTAGGGATGAGAGGGATATTTATAAGCCTCAAATGGATTCAAACTTGGAGCCAAAAAGCATCTCATTCCCAATTTTCGGGGTACCAGCTGTACCACCGCTTGTGTTGGGTGGTACTACCACTTGCAGTAGTGACAATAGGTAGTACCACTGCCTAGTCTGGTGGTAGCATCGCTTGACACAGTATGAGAGATTGTATCCGGGCAGTACCACCGCTTGACACTAGGCAATACCACTTGCTAGTCATAGGTGCCCTACAAGCCAATCACATAAGTGATGACACATGTGACATGATACTTAAATAAAAGATAGTTTCAAACCAAATAACCAAATAAGCACTTCTAGACCTTTGCAATTGATCAATTTTGACTTGTTCGGACCAATTTCTACATCAAGCCTAGGAGGTAGCAAATATGCATTTGTCATCGTGGATGATTATAGTAGATACACATGGACTTATTTTTTGACACATAAAAGTGAATGCTTTAGGTATTTCTCCAAGTTTTGTAAACTTGTTCAAAATGAAAAGGGTTTTATGATTTCGTCAATTCGAAGTGATCACGGTGGTGAATTTCAAAACTGTGATTTCCAAGAATTTTGTGCATCTAATGGATACAACCACAACTTCTCTACTCCAAGAGATCATCAACAAAATGAAATAGTAGAAAGAAAGAATAGAAACTTACAAGAAATGACAAGAACCATATTAAACGAACATAGCCTACCCAAATATTTTTGGGCCAAAGTCATAAATACGGCATGATATATTATGAATATAGTTCTAGTAAGATCACTACTTTCCAAGACTCCTTATGAGTTGTGAAACAACAAAAAACCCAATGTTTCATACTATAAAGTCTTCGGATGTAAATGTTTTATTTTGAATGAAAAAGATGCCTTAGGTAAATTTGATACTTGACAGCACCATGCACAATATATGATCTCTAGGATATTAGATGGTTGAGAGATTATAGGTACATGGTAACTGAAGATAGATAGGTCCAAAGGATTGAATTCCTCTGTATTGTTTGGGGACTACGACGTAGTGGCCTAGTACGTTCATAGTCGAAGAGTCAAGTGAATTATTATGGATATAATAATTCACTAAGCTAGAAGGAGTTCTGACATGTATGACTTACGGCTAGCTCGATATTGGGCCTAGAGAGTCATATACATATGGTAGGTGTTGCGATGAGTAGAGGTTCAGATATGAGATATCCGCTGGAGCCCCTATCCAATAAGCCCCTGAATTATTGGATCCCATGGATGAGATCCAATAAGAGCTAATAAGAGATTATTGGGTAGAGACCCACTAATCTAAGAGGCTTGGGTAATTAGATGTAGATATAGTACCCAATAGGACAGGATCCATTAGGGTTAACTAGGTGCCTCTATAAATAGTTTGGAACTAAAGGCCTATAGGTTGGGGCTTCTTAGTAGTCACCTCCTATTCTCCTCTCCCCTTCTCCTCCTTAGATAGCAAGCTTGGAGATTTGAGGAGCGTTGTCGCAGCCGTACTATGTGGATCATCGTTAGAGAGGAGAGAGGAGGACGCTTGACCTCCTTCATCCTCTTCAACAAATCTATATTGATTCATGGATATATGATCTCCCTAGGTAACAAAACTGTCTCACACGTGGTTTCCTGTATCGCAAATTTTGCGCACCAATCTATGTATGACAATGAGCATGTATTGGGAAATTTGAGGTTTTTGGAAAGATTGGTTTTGAACTGCATATGTTGTGTTTTGGAGAAGCTTTTAACGTCAAAATCGTTGACGCAAAAGCTAGAAAGTGTTAAATCTCGAATTTTGATGATGAAGTCAATTGTAAGTTGAGAAAAGTGTGCAGGATTAACTACGATATCAATAAGACATAAAGCAGGTGTTGTGCCGGAGTCAAGATCGAGATATCATTGGGAGTTCGAGAGTTCATCGGAAGTCCGGACGTTCATTGTAAGTTCTACCGGAACCAACCGAGAAGTCCAAGAGCTTGCCAAAGAAGCTCATTGGAACTTGCCAAGAAGATCATCATAAAGTCCAAGAGCTTGCCGGGAGTCCACCGGAGCATTGCCGAGAGTTCGTCAGATGTTTGTCGGAAGTACATCAGAAGCTCGCCGGAAGAGTAATTGACGTACCGGAACAAGAAGTGCAATGATTAAGTCTTAATTGTCATAATTAGATTGTAAATTAAGTTAGAATTATGAGGTAATCCCACTAACTTAATTAGGGGCCAACTGGGCCCTTAATAGGGCTGAATTGATCAGCCAATTCAGCCCTTGAATTCTTGGCCGGCGGTGGCACCGTCTGGAAAGCAGTGCCCCAGGATTTTTGGGTGGTGGTTCCGCCCAGACTGGGCGATGGTATCACTGATAGTTATTGCTGCCAGCGGTGGTACTACCCTTGTCAAGCAATGGTACCGCTAGAGCTCGGTCTCCAAGCTTTGTCATGCAGTGGTACCGCCAGTACCTTGGAAAACCAGGATGAGATACTTCTTGGCTCCATTTTTGTATGTGTGGATGAAAAATACTTTAGAGGATTATAAGATTCATCTTAAAAACATTCCCATAAAATGTGATAACACAAGTGCAATATGTTTAACAAAAAATCTCATTTAACACTCTATAACTAAACATATTGATATTATACATCACTTTATACGAGATCATGTTAATAATCATGATGTAATCCTAGAGTTTATTGATACAAAACATCAATTAGCCGATATTTTTACAAAGCTTTTAAGTGAAGAACAATTTGATTTTATTAGAAGAGAATTATGAATGTTAATTTGTCCGAATGCATGAATTTAATGTTTATCTTTTCTGGACTATCTTTCACTTAATGTATTCCTTGAATGGAGCTTTCATGAGTCTATGCCATATTAAGGTTATTTCATATTCTTGCTCTATCACTTAATGATTTTTGATACATTTATTGCAAATCTTCTTATTCCTCTCTTGCACTTACGAAAGCTTTCAAGTTCATAATCTCTCCAAAAATGGATTGAATCGAAACCATTTTCGTCGGAATCAGTTTTAATCGAAACGAAGACTTTTCTGAAATCGTAAAAGTTTTCCATTGCACTAATTCACCCCCCCTCTTAGTGCCGCTCTTGATCCTGACAATTAGTATCAGAGCAATGTTCACTCTCATTTGGTTTTAAACCCCAGAGAGATGGCATTTGCCAGCAACCTAGAGGGCCATTCAATTACATGTCCGCCAATGTTCAATGGGATGAATTACACATATTGGAAAACAAGAATGAGGATCTTCCTAATTTCAATAGATTTCAAATTATGGAATATTGTAGAAAATGGCTTTTAAAAATCTTCTCTTCCAATGAACGATTGGAATGAATTGGAGAAGAAGACTTTCGCTTTAAACGCAAAGGCTATGAATGACTTGTTTTGTGCATTAGATAAAAATGAGTTTAATCGAGTATCGATTTGTGAAATGACTTTTGACATTTGGCACACACTCGAAGTGACTTATGAAGGCACTAGTAGAGTGAAGGAGTAAAAAATTAATCTTTTAGTGTATTCTTATGAGTTATTTCGAATGAAACCGAGTAAGACCATTGGAGACATGTATACTCGATTTACAAATGTCGTCAATGGTCTAAAAGGACTTGGTAAAGGTTTCTCGGATTTTGAATTTGTTAATAAGATTTTAACATCCCTTCCAAAAAGTTGGAATCCTAAAGTAACGGTCATTCAAGAGGCCAAAGATCTAAATAATTTTCCTCTTGAAGAACTAATTGGGTTACTAATGACCTATGAAATGACATATAAAGCTCATGAAGAGCTTGAGGACACCCTTCTAAAGAACAGGAAGGATATAGCACTGAGAACACAAGACTACTTGAAAGAAAACTCAAGTGATGATGACTTTGATGATGACTTGGCACTCTTAATAAAGAAGTTCAAAAGATTCATAAAAAGAAATAAATTTAAAAATGATACTGGAAATAAATTTGAACCTAAGAAAGAATAAGTGATATGTTATGAATGCAAGAAGCTGGGACACTTCAAGAGTGAATGTCCCTAAGCAAAGAGGAGGCAACCAAAGAAAGCTTTCAAAGCTACATGGGATGACTCAAGTACATCCGAAGAAGAGGAGCCTACCATCACCGAGCAAGTTGCTCACTATGCACTAATGGCCATTAAAGATGAGGTAACAAGTTCATTTGACATAAATTTATCCTTTAATGAACTATTAAATGTTTTTCATGATCTATTTGATGAATGCAAATTGATTAGTAAAAAATATACATTGTTAAAAGAGGAGCATGCTTCTCTTGTTAGTGATTTCGATAAATTAAAAATTAAGCATAATGATAGTTTAGCTCCATGTACGAAATGCTCAGAAGTAGAAACACGTAGAAAGGAAAACTTGCTACTCAAAGATACCTTAGAAAAATTTGAGGTTGGTAGCAAGTTCTTGAACATGATCCTTGCCAATAAGAGTCACGTTTATAAAAGAAGTGGAATCAGATTTGTGAGTAGCGCTCACCAAAATCCCACCACCTTTGTTAAAGGCTCTATCTTACATATTTCACCCCAAAACAAATGCAACTTTTATTGCAAACTTGGACATGTAGCTTATCATTGTCCATTTAAGAAGTGTAGTCCACGCAAATTGATTTGGGTTCCTAAATGAACCGTAAAGAACTCCATGCAAAATGATAAGTTAAGTTGATCAGTTTTTTAGGCAACCAAGGTCAAATGGGTACCTAAAAATTATCCTCTTTTGTAGAAACGTATACCATCACAAGCTAGGAGCAAGAGATGGTACCTTGATAGTGGATGCTCAAGGCATATGATCGGAGATCCATCTCAATTCTCTAAGCTCACTAGAATAGACGAAGGATATGTCACCTTCGGAGACAACAACAAGGGTAAAATCATTGGCAAAGGAACTATAGGTAACACATCCAACTTTTTTATTGAAGATGTGTTGTTAGTTGATGGCTTAAAGCATAACCTTTTGAGCATTAGTCAATTATGTGATAAAGGATATATTGTTAAATTTGAATCTAATGCTTGTATTATAGAAAAATCACACAAAAACACATTTATGATTGCTCTGAAACAAAATAATGTATACACTATCGACATTAATGATCTTTGTAATGAAATGTGTTTTTCGGTTTTAAATGATGATGCTTGGCTTTGGCATAGGAGATTAGGTCATGCTTGCATGAAACTAATCTCTCAAATTTCATCTAAAGAACTTGTAAAAGGAATTCCTCATATCAACTTCGTCAAAGATAATGTGTGTAATGCATGTCAACTAGGAAATTAAATAAAAGATAGTTTCAAACCAAATAACCAAATAAGCACTTCTAGACCTTTGCAATTGATCAATTTTGACTTGTTCGGACCAATTTCTACATCAAGCCTAGGAGGTAGCAAATATGCATTTGTCATCGTGGATGATTATAGTAGATACACATGGACTTATTTTTTGACACATAAAAGTGAATGCTTTAGGTATTTCTCCAAGTTTTGTAAACTTGTTCAAAATGAAAAGGGTTTTATGATTTCGTCAATTCGAAGTGATCACGGTGGTGAATTTCAAAACTGTGATTTCCAAGAATTTTGTGCATCTAATGGATACAACCACAACTTCTCTACTCCAAGAAATCATCAACAAAATGAAATAGTAGAAAGAAAGAATAGAAACTTACAAGAAATGACAAGAACCATATTAAACGAACATAGCCTACCCAAATATTTTTGGGCCAAAGTCATAAATACGGCATGATATATTATGAATATAGTTCTAGTAAGATCACTACTTTCCAAGACTCCTTATGAGTTGTGAAACAACAAAAAACCCAATGTTTCATACTATAAAGTCTTCGGATGTAAATGTTTTATTTTGAATGAAAAAGATGCCTTAGGTAAATTTGATACAAAATCTGATAAAGGAATTTTTCTTGGCTATTCTTTTGTTTTTAAAGCATTTCATATCTTTAACAAATGAACTTTGATTATAAAAGAATCTATTCATGTTGTTTTTAATGAACTTTCTAAAGTTAAGAAAAATGATTTTGATGATGATTTTGATGCTTTGAATTTAAATTAAACCCCTTCTCCATCTAGCAACTTAATGAACTTATCTTATCAGTTTGTTTCTTAAATTTTGGCGCTGTTGAAGGCATTGAATTCAAGAATGTCTTTTCTCAAGTATGGCATATAGATAGGTGAAGTTAAGGTTAACTCCGTCATCTATTGATTATCATCATCAAAATGAGGAGATTGTTGAATCTCGAATTTTGATGATGAAGTCAATTATAATTTGTTTGATCTAATTTATATGTTGAGAAAAGTGTGTAGGATTAACTATGATAGCAGTAAGATAAAAAGCAGGTGTTGTGCCGAAGTCAAGATCGAGATCTCATTGGGAGTTCGAGAGTTCGTTGGAAGTCCGAACGTTCGTCAGAAGTTCTATTGGAACTAACCGAGAAGTCCAGGAGCTTACCAAAGAAGCTCATCCGAACTTGCCAAGAAGATTGTCGTAAAGTCCAGGAGCTTACCGGGAGTCCGCCGGAGCATTACTGAGAGTTCGTCGGATGTTCGTCGGAAGTACGTCGGAAGCTCGCCGGAAGAGCAATTGACGCACCGGAACAAGAAGTGCTATGATTAAGTCTCAATTGTCATAGTTAGATCATAAAGTAAGTTAGAATTGGGAGGTAATCCCACTAACTTAATTAGGGGCCAACTAGGCCCTTAATAGGGATGAATTGGGCCGAATTGATCAGCCAATTCGGCCCCTGAATTCTTGGCCGACGGTGGCACCGCTTGGAAAGCAATGCCCCAGGATTTCTTGGCGGTGGTACTGCCATAGCCGGTAATTATTGCTGCCAGCGATGGTACCGCCCTTGTCAAGCGGTGGTACCGCCAGAGCTTGGTCTCCGAGCTCTGTTAGGCGGTGGTACCGCTCGATAATGGCGGTGGTACCGCCAATATCCCAAAAAATCGAGATGAGACACTTCTTGGCTCCATTTTTGAAAGCCATTGAGGTCTATAAAAACCCCACCCTTTTCTGCATGAAAGGGCACGAAAGTATTGGTATATTCTTGAGTCTTTGAAGTGTTAAAAAGTTGTAAAAGTGCTAGAGTTCTCCTTCTCCCTTTCGAAGTGTTAAGATCATTCAAGAGAGGTGTGAGACTTGTAAGGATTCTCTCCTAAACCCATGAAAAGGAGAAAGCGATGTAAAAGAGGTGGTTGGTCCTCACCTATTGAAGGAAGGCCTTTAGTGAACGCCGGAGACCTCATCGGAGGAGGAATCCGAAAGTGGATGTAGGTCACGTTGACCGAACCACTCTAAATCCTGGTTTGCTTTTCATTTAAGCAATTTGATTTATTGTAAATCTTCTTAATCCTCTCTTGCACTTTTTACGAAAGCTTTCAAGTTCATAATCTCTCCAAAATGGATTGAATTGAAACCATTTTCGTCGGAATCAGTTTTAATCGAAACGAACACTTTTCTAAAATCGCAAAAGTTTTCCGCTGCACTAATTCACCCCCCCTCTTAGTGCCGCTCTTGATCCTAACAAAAAGGGCAGCAACTATTGCTGCCCTTGCAGGCGCCTGCCACGACGGGGGCCGTAGGCAAGTAGCACAGCGTTGGCACTTGTGTAGTCACCTACTGCGACGGTCGTAGGTAGGCAGCTCAACACTGGCGCTCGCACAGGCGCTGCGCCTACAACAGCCAGCCGGTAGCCTACTCGCAATAGGCTTGCGGCCGGTAGGGAGTTGCAGCTCGCGGGTGCCCCACTCGCGGGCGGTGCTTATAGGCACAACGCCCGCAGGGCAGCATAGCCTACGGGTGACCCACCTATTGGGGCGACACTCGCCCGTGGGTGTGCCGCCCGCAAGTAGCGGCGCCTGCGGGCATTGTTCCCACAAGCAAAATCGCCCGCAAGGCCGGTAGGGCCCATAGAGGCACAGCGGGGCAGCGGCACCTACTGCCCACCCACAGTGCTGCCCACCTGCGGGGGTGGCCCCGCCCGTAGTCCGAGGCACTGCCCCCACCCCCCGCCGTAAAGGGTCACCGCCGATAGGGTGGCGGTGGCCGTAACAAGCAACAGGAGATGGGGAGGGTTAGGGTTTTGGGCAAAAGGATAGTTTTGCCCTTATAAATTTGAGAAATTCTAATTCTATCCTTTTGTCCAAATTATGAAAATACCCCTCATAGTTCAGAAAATTTCTTACATGTCCCTGATTTCAAAAAATATTAATTAATTAAAAATTTTAATTGATTATTATTATTATTATTATTTAGTAGTTCTACATGATGATGATTTGTACATGTGATGTATGAGATGTGGACGGATGATCATGGACCGTATGATATGTACTTATTATTATTATTATTAGGGCTTGCGAGCCTCTAATTTATTTCTTGTTTATTGTCAAGCCTGCATACCTATGATTAAGTTGTAATTACATGAGGAGATGCAATAGGAGCGTGGAAGCGAAAGTGAGACCCACGAGGCCGAGATGGACAATCGCAATGCATGAAGATGTGTCAATATGCTAACGAAACCGACAATGAAGAGATGGACAATCACAAGGCATAAAGATGCACCTCCGCAGACAGATCTTGATGTGAGTGATTAGGCCCATTGGCTCGGGCTTAATCACATTAGGGTGTGGTCCATAATCATCTAGGTATGATTACTCATGTGATGTGTGATTACTTGTACACCTACAAGATATGTATATATATTTACATGCGATGTAGATATATATTAAATATGTATATGTGTGACACGTCATATTAGGAGACCAAATAAAAAAAATCCCCTCTTTATAATCTTAAGTCGATAAACGTGAGGCAATTAGATTGACCCACGTGGCCTTCCATCATTATAGGTAGGGATCGATTCCCGACATTGGTTGAGTTAGTCGAGTCACTCGAGGCTCACCTATTTCGCGATTCGCTATCTTGCCTACGACATAAAAATGTCACCGATGACATAGTATGCTTGGTCGAGTCACTTGAGGGCATATTATCGAATCAGACTCATCTTGTAACGATGGTGATGACTTAACCGAACACCATGGTTGGTCGAGTCACTCGACACCATGGTGGTTCAGAGGCCGAATAGGACGAGAATTACGAGTTATGATTGGCAAGAGTTGTCTACCTTTACCAGTTTAGCATAATTGGTCGAGTCACTCAAGGTTACGTTAAGACGCCGATTAGATCCCGATCTCCACTAAAGATCTACCGGGGGTCTCCGATTCACATACCGGAGGGAGTTGTGTGATTCACGAGAAAATAGTGGAAGTAGATTAAGATAGAAGTTCTTATCTTAATTATTTATTTTTCTATAAAATCTGCATGCTATTTATTTTTGCTACATCCTTATTTTTAGAAATATGTCATATTTAAATCCCTTACGTGGCATACTTGATGTCAATCGCCTCACTAGTCCAAATTACACCGATTGGCTCCATAACTTAGAAAATCATTCTCACGATGGAGAAAATCGCATATGTCCTTAATATAGTGATGTCTACGCCCGAGGAAGGGGCAAGCGAGGATGAAATCACTCACTATGTGAAGTACATAGATGACTCTACTCTTGCTCAATGCTACATGTTGGGTTCCATGACTCCTGAGTTATAGAGACAACATGAAAAGATGGATGCTAGATCCATTCTCCTACATGTCTGTAAACTGTTTGAGAAACAGGAAAGGACTTAGTGATATGAGATATCCAAGAGTCTCTTCCAAGCCAGGATGACTGAGGGGACACCGGTTCATAACCATGTCATAAAGATGATTGGGTGGATAGAGAAACTCAAAGGCTAGATCCATTCTTCAGCCCCTACTAGATTCCTTTTCTCAATTTATAATAAATTTTAATATGAACAAGATTGACGTAACTCTCCCTGAGCTCCTCAATATGTTGAGGGAGGCAGAGAGCATTATCAAGAAAGAGAAACTAATTCTTTATGCTGGTGAGACTAGAAAGAAAAGGAAGGCATAAAAGTCCCTTAAGAAGGGCAAGGGCAAGGGCAGATCGGGTAAAGCAAAGGTTGTTAAGAAAGACCCAGCAAAGGACAAAGGCCAATGCTTCCATTGTGGCAAAGATGGGCACTGGAAGAGGAACTGTGAAAGGTACCTTGCAGAGAGGGCGAAATAGAAGCTTGGAGAAGCTTCAGGTACATTCATGACCAGTCTCCATTTGTCAGAATCTTATGATAACACATGGGTATTGGATACCAGTAGTGCTTATTGTTAGGATCAAGAGTGACACTAAGAGGGAGGATGAATTAGTACAACAGATAAAAATCATCGGTTTGAAAATCTTCATTCAATAAAGTAGTAAGCAGGTAAGGCAGTTTGTAGTAAAGATAAATTGCAAGAATGAAAATGCAAACCGAGAATAATAGTGGTTCGGTCGTCGTGTCCACTCCTGATTCCTCTTCCGTCGAGGCCACTTGCATCCACTAATGGTCTTCCTTCAATGGGTGAAGACCAACTACCCTTTTACACCCCTCTTATCCTTTTTATAGGTTTAGGAGACAACCTTTTACAAGCACTCACTCCTCCTTTAACAGAATTCTAAACTTAGAATTAGAGGAGGGGATCTCTCAAGTGATTGCTATAGCGTTTTTCCACTTTTATGCTCTTTGTGCTTGTGTGTGTTAACCAGGGATGAGAGGGGTATTTATAGGCCTCAAGTGAATTCAAACTTAGAGCCTAAAAATATTCCATCCCCAGTTTTTGGGGTACTAGCAGTACCACTACCTATGCTGAGCAGTACCACCGCTTGTAGCACTGACACTAGGTGGTACCACTGCCTAGTCTGGCGGTACCATCGCCTGACAATCTCTCGGAGATTATATCTAGGTGGCACCACCGCCTGACATAATCTCGGAAACTATGCCATGACAGTTCCACCTGTTGGGTCATTGTTTGGGCCTTTCACTTGGCCCAACACAGTCCAAACTTGGGCCCAATTGGCCCATAATTGAATTGGCCCAATTCCAACCCAATTATGTGCTAACTACCAATTTTAAGACATTCACTAACCTAACTAGATTCCATATACTCCAATAAGGTTTGGAACCTAGTTGATGCACCCGAGGATATTGTACCAATTGGTTACAAGTAGATCTTCAAGAAGAAGATCGGAGTATATAGAAAGGTAGAGACCTATAAAGCAAGGCTAATGGCTAAGGGGTATCGTCAAAGGCAAGGTGTTGACTATGATGAAACCTTCTCACCTGTAGCCATGCTAAAATCCATCCAAATTCTATTGGCTATTGCAGCACACTATGATTATGAGATTTGACAGATGGACGTGAAAATCACATTCCTCAATGGAAACCTCGAGGAGGAGGTGTATATGATACAGCTTGAGAGATTTGTGTCCAAGGATTATCCAGATAAAGTATGTAGGTTGCTTAGGTCTATTTACGGACTGAAGTAAGCTTCCCGAAGTTGGAACATAAGATTTAATTAGGCGATCAGATCTTATGACTTCGTTAAGAACGAAGATGAGCCTTGTGTATACAGGAAGGTAAGTGAGAGCGCTATCAACTTCTTGGTGTTATTTATGGATGACATCTTAATCATTGGGAATGATGAAGGAATGTTATCCATAGTAAAGCCTTGGTTATCTAGACACTTCTCCATGAAGGACTTAGGGGAAGTATTCTATATCTTGGGGATTCAGATATATAGAGATAGATCCAAGAGGATGCTTAGCTTGTCCCAATCTAGGTACATAGATAATATTATCGAAAGGTTTGGCATGAAAAATTTCAAGAGAGGTCTCATACCAATGACACATGGGACATCACTTTCTAGGAGTATGTCCCTAAAGACTCCTAAAGAAAGGGCAGACATGTATATGATACCCTATGTCTCAGCGATAGGGTCTATCATGTATGCTATACTATGTACCATGTTTAATCTCGGATTTTGATAATGAAACCAATTGATATTGCTTATGATTTGATCTACATTTTGAGTAATGCAGGAAGCTTCGATCAGGGAGAGATAATTAAAAGCATGAAGAATCATGTTGGGCTGGAGTGGAACATGTCAGAAGATTGGACGTCGAGTCGGAGGATCGGTCAACATATCAGCAAAAGGCTTCGGGCCATGGGTTCGGGCATCGGGCCAAGAAGAGCAAAAATTATACCAAGGAAATCGGAGTTGTGGAGGTCAACTGACCGATTGGGCAATAGGCTGCAAGAGAGGATGATACGCCGAAGATTCGGATGAAGCGTCGATGAACCAATGACATGCCAAACAACATTTGATTAGCTTTATAATAATCGTCTAGATCAAAGTAGGTTTTAGGCGTAATTAGGTTGGAATTGGGCCAACTCAATTAGGGGCCAGTTGGGCCCAAGTTTGGGTTGTGTTAGGCCAAGTAAAAGGCCCAAACAGTGACCCAACAGGTAGAACCATCGGTGGCACAGTCTCTGAGACTATGTTAGGCGGTGGTACCTTACCACCGCCCAGGCTTAGTCTCCGAGACAGTTAGGCGATGGTACCACCAGACTGGGCTGTGGTACCACCTAGACATAGTCTCCCAAGTAGTGGTACCGCTATACTGGGCGATGGTACCACCTAGTGTCAGTGCTGCAAGCGGTGGTACTTTCTAGCACAAGCAGTGGTATCGCCCAGCATAGGCGGTGGTACCGCTAGTACCCCGAAAACGGGGGATGAGATACTTTTAGGCTCCAAGTTTGAATCCACTTGAGCCCTATAAATACCCCTCTCATCCCTGGTTAACATATACACAACTGAGAGCAAAAAGAAAAGAAAATGATGTAATCTTGTGTGAACTCCTCTCAAACTCTAAGTGTTAGTGAAGTTTAAGAGAGGAGGTTGTGGGGGTGTAAAGGTTCTCTCCTGTGCCTTTCAAAAGGAGAATAGAGTTGTAAGAAGGTGGTTGGTCTTCGCCTATTGAAGGAAGACCATTAGTGGATACTAGTGGCCTCGACGGAAGAGGAATCGGGAGTAGTGGATACTAGTGGCATCGAACGTACGAAAATTTTTGACTCAATGTCATTTTTATCCGTTGAACAAATTCACCTCCCCCCTCTTAGTGTCGTTCTTGATCCTAACATACCAGGCCTAATATAGCGCATGCTTTGAGTGTCACAAGCAAGTATCAGGTAGATCCAAGCTAGGAGCACTGAAAAGCAATAAAGTATATTATGTTAGGATCAAGAGCGGCACTAAGAGGGGAGGTGAATTAGTGCAGCAAAAAAATTATTGATTTCAGAAAATATTTGTTTCGATTAAATCTGTTTCAGAAAGATATAGAACTTGAAAGCTTTCGTAAGAGTGCTAAGAGAAGTTTAAGGAAGTTTGCAGTAATGTAAATTACATAAATAGAAAATCAAACCAGAATTTAGTATGGTTCAGTCGTAATAACCTACATCCACTTCTGATTCCTCCTTCGTCGAGGTCACCAGCGTCCACTAATGGTCTTCCTTCAAAAGGCGAAGACCAACCACCTCTTTACAGCGCTTTCTCCTTTTCACGGGTTTAAGAGAGAACCCTTACAAGTCTCACACCTCTCTTAAATGATCTCAACACTTAAAAAAGGAGGACTCTAGCACTTTTACAACACTTTAACAGTCCAAAGATTCAAGATTATGCCAATCCTTTTCATGCCCTTTAATGCAAAAAAGGATGGGGTATTTATAGGCCCCAATGACTTCAAAAATGGAGCCAAAAAGTATCACTTTCACGGTTTTTGGGGTACTGGTGGTACCACCGCCATTATTGGGCGATACTATCGCCTAACACCTGACATTGGGTAGTACCATCGCTCAGTCTGAGTGGTACGACCGCTTGACAAAGCTCGAAGATCGAGCTCTAGGAGTACCACCGCTTGACAAGGGAGTACCACCGCTTGACAGCATTAACTGTCAGCGGTACCACCGCTTGACAAGGGTGGTACCACCACCTAGAACTCCTGGAAGACTGAGTCCCAAGCAGTGCCACCATCGGCCATGTTTTCAAGTGCTGAATGAGTTATTCAATCTGGCCCAATTCAGCCCTGTTAAGGGCCTAGTTGGCCCCTAACTAAGTTAGTGGGATTCCCTCCCAATCCTAACTTAATTTTCGGTCTAACTACAATAACTAAGACATAATCAAAGCACTCTTGTTCTGGTATGTCAATTCCTCTTCCGACGAGCTTCCGACGAACATCTGACGAACTCCCGGCAATGTTCCAGCGGACTCCCGACAAGCTCTCAGACTTTATGATGATCTTCTTAGCGAGTTCCGATGAGCTTCTTTGGTAAACTTCTGGACTTCTCAGTTGGTTCCGGCAGAACTTCCGACGAACGTCCGGACTTTCGACGAACTCTTGAACTCCCAACGAGATCTCGATCTTGACTCCAGCACAACACCTGCTTTATGTCTTACTGCTGTCATAGTTAATCCTGCACACTTTTCTCAACATATAGATTAGATCAAATAATTTATAATTGATTTCATCATCAAAATTCGAGATTCAACAATCTCCCCCTTTTTGATGATAACAATCAATTGATGACGGAGTTAACCTTAACTCTCCCTATCT
>LVTN01003297.1:0-15574 GCA_001649415.1 Musa itinerans
TAACGGCTTTCGACGACAAGGTAATCAAAATTTCCTTAGTTTATTTTGAGATAACTTGATGCTTTTCATAAGTTGTTTTAATTTAGTTAGTAAAAATAAAAAAATAAAAAAAGGAAAATTGAAAAAAATATATCATGCTTCTTTTTCTAGCTATTTTTGAAAAAAAAATGATCATGACAATTGCATGTTTTATGAAAATACAATAAAATATTAATTCTATGTATGTTTTAAGAAGCAATAATGTATATCTTAATGATTTTTATATTTCTTTTCGATTATAAATGATGATGCATGGCTTTTGTATGGAAAACTAAGCATGAAAAATTAGATTCACCTAAAAAGGAAAATGCTTTATGTTTGATGAAATCAATTTTGATGATTTAATTATGCATAATGACATAATTATGTAATGAAAATATTAAAAGTTTTGGTACCATGCTTGGTGATTTTATACTATGCATGAGATTTAGAAATGATGCTTGATGATTTTTGTGATTTATGGCTTATTGATCTTTGTCGTAATAAATCTTGCACTTTCATTTTAAACGATGATATATATTTTTGATTTGGCAAAAAAAAAAGGAGATAAGGACATGCATGTATGAAATTAATCACATGAATTGAAACAACAAAAAAAAAAGGAATGCATTTTGAAAATGTCTCAATCTTATTGATTTTTTTTAATAAGAAATTAATAAATCTATTTATGTCATTTTGAATCTCTTGAAAGTGATTTTGATGAATCTATTTGTATCATTTTTATGAATCTCTTGAACTATGAAAATGATTTTGATGATTTGAATGAAAATTTTTTCAACCGAATCATAACTTTCTTTTGATTTCTCTACTTGAGCTATCTTTTATGAGAATCAAAATATTTTCTATCTTTGATGATTTCTTCTTACCATTCACTAAAGAGGAGATCTATGAAACTAACTATGATCTTGATAATTATGTTTTGAAACTTTATGTAAATGAAGATCGTTCACCATGATTCTTTTATTTTATTTAAAGAGGAGATTTTTTTTATGAAACATGATTTTTTGAATTATAACTTCAGATCTTTCATTAATATATAAATCATGACCTTGACAACTTGAGATTCTTATGAATCAAGATTATTTAATATGTTTCTTCTTTTTGCTATCCAAGAGAATCATAATTTGTCACTTGATATTCATAATTTGTCTTCTGAATTGTATACCCCATCACCAAGTTAATTTTTCTTGATATATTTCATGTGATGATTTGATAATTGATGAATGTTTGATACCAACAATCATGAAGTGATAAATGCTTAAAAAATATTGATTTAATGTTTGGTATCATGAATACTTTAATATCATGTTTGATATGCCCATAGTGATGATTGATTTATTTTTGGTATCATGCATGAAGTAAGATGAAATGTAAGGTTTTGAAATTATGCATGTTTTAATTTGAAACTATAATGATGCACAAACATATTGAATTAAAAATGATACGTTATCTTTGTCATGACTTGAAAATTGATGTAAAGGGAAAAGAATTACAACATTATATTCTTCCCTTCTTTTTGGACAATGACATAGGGGGAGAAAGTCTTGCTAGCTTGTGCATCACAAAAATTAGCAAAAAATTGCTAGCTTGCACATTGTAATGAGAAGCAAAAAGTTGATATCTCTAAGATATGTAAAAATTTTGCCAACTTTCATATGTGAAAAACTTGCTAGCTTCCATGTTCTAAACTTGCTATTCACTATCTCACACTCTTTTTCAAAACTTGCTAGTTTGAACATCGTAAAGAAAAGCAAACATGCTAACTTGCAAAATTTACATACTTGCAAAACTCAAAATCATTGCTAATTTGCATGTTGTAAAATGATGTAAAATTTTGTTAGCTTGCACTTTGTAAAAGGAAGCAAGAATTGTTAACTTGCACACTTCAACAAGAGACAAACATGCTATCTTGCATATCTCTAAAATTTACTAAGCTTGCATATTTTATAATGATGTAAAACTTGCATATCTCAAACACTTGATAGTTACACTTCTCTTTTTTGTTGATGACAAAGGGGGAGAAGTATGATGATGTTATGCATAATTTTATGATAACATATTGCTTGGATTTTTTAGTCCAAGAGTTCTATCAATATGGCAAATTGATAGGGGGAGTTAAGGTTAACTCCATCATCAATTGGTTGTCATCATCAAAAAGGGGGAGATTGTTAAATCTCATATTTTGATAATGAAACCAATTGATAGTGTTTATGATTTGATCTATGTTTTAAGTGACGTAGGAAGCTTCGATCAGGGAAAGATAATTAAAGCAGGAAGAATCATGTTAGGCCGGAGAGAAACATGTCAAAAGATTGGACGTCAAGCCGACGGATCGATAAACGTATCGGCAGAAGGCTTCGGACCATGAGTTCAGACATCTGGCCAAGAAGAGCATAAATTGTGCTAAAGAAATCGGAGTTGCAGAGGTCAACTAACTGGCCGATTGGGTAATAGGCCGCAAGAGAGGATGATGCACCAAAGAATCGAACGAAGCATCGATGAACCAATGATATGTCGGACAACATTTGATTAGTTAGTAATAATTGTCTAGATCGAAGTAGATTTTAATTGTGCAGGATTAACTATGATAGCGATCAAGGCATAAAGAAAAATAAAATCCCGGAGTCAAGAAAGAGATTTTGTTGGGAGTTCGAGAGTTCATCGGAAGACCGGACATTCGTTGGAAGTTCTATCGGAATTAATCGAGAAGTCCAATAGCTTGCTAAAGAAGCCCATTAAAACTCACCAAGAAGATCATCGTGAAGTCCAGGAGCTTGTCGGGAGTCTGTTGGAACATTGCTGAGAGATTGTCGGAAGTTCATTGGAAGCTCGCCGAAAGAAACCTAGACTTACCGAACTTATTTAGCTTAGTGTATGCCTTAAAATTCATAGTTAGCACATAGTTAGGTTGAAATTGGGCCAACCCAATTAGGGGCTAGTTAGGCCCAAGTGTGGGTTATGTTGGGCCAAGTGAAAGGCCCAAACAATGACCCAACAGGTGGCACCGTAGGTGGCATGTCTTCGAGACTATGTCAGGCGGTGGTACCGTCAATCTGGGCGGTAGTACCTCCTATACACAATCCCCTCCTCTAGTAAGAAAACGCTGTAGTAATCACTTGAGAAATCCCCTCCTCTAGTTCTAAGTTTAGAATTTTGTTTATAGAGGAGTGTGTGCTTGTAAAGGTTGTCTCGTAAACCTATAAAACAAAGAAGAGGGGTGTAAAAGGATAGTTGATCTTTACCCGTTGAAAGAAGATCGTTAGTGGATTCTAGTGGCCTCAACGGAAGAGGAATCGAGATTGGATGTAGGTCATAACGACCGAACCACTATAAAACTTGATTTACATTTACTTTAAGCTCTTTACTTTTATTACAAACTGCCTTACTTGCTTTACCTTCTCATTACACTCTTCCATATGCTTTCAAGTTAAACTCACATTTCCGATATCGGTTTTCATCGAACGTACGAAAGATTTTCAAAACCATAATTTTTATCCGCTACACTAATTCATCCCCCCTCTTAGTGCCAACTTGATCCTAAAAATAGCCTCCTCGTAGGTTTGAGGATCAATATCCTCAACATCCTCTCCTCTAATATGTCCCACATATCTCTCAAGAGGATGAGATACTCTACTAGACCTATGTAAAGTTGGTACTTGTGTGTTAGGTGCTAGTCATAGGTGTTCTGCAAGCCAATTACGTGAGTGATGGCACGTGTGACTTAACACATAGTCTTTTTACTTATTATTATTATTTATCATTTTATCACTTTATATTGTTGAATCTCGGATTTTAATGATGAAAGCAATTGATAGTGTTTATGATATAAATTGTGTTTTGAGTAACGCAAGAAGCTTTGATCAGGGAAAGACAATTAAAGCATGAATAATCATGTTGGGCCCGAGTGGAACATGTCAGAAGATTGGACGTCGAGCCGGAGGATCGATTGACATATCGGCAGAAAGCTTCGAGACATGGGTTCGGGCATCGGGCCAAGAAGAGCAGAAATTGCGCCAAGGAAATCAAAGTTTATGAGGTAAATTAGGCGATTGGGTAATAGTCCACAAGAGAGAACGATGTGCCGAAGAATCGAACGATGCGTCGATGAACCAATGACATGTCGGATAATATTTGATTTAGCTTTATAATAATTATCTAGATCGAAGGAGGTTTTAGGTGTAATTGGGTTAGAATTGAGCCAATTCAATTATGGGCCAATTGGGCCCAAGTTTGGGCTATGTTGAGCTGAGTGAAAGGCCCAAACAATGACCCAATAGGTGGACTATCGGTGGCACAATCTTCGAGATTGTGTCAAGTAGTGGTACCGCCAGACTGGGCGGTGGTACTACCTAGTGGCAGGGTGTCAGGCGGTGATACCGCCCAGCACTAACGGTGGTACCTCCAGTACCCGGAAGCCCCAAGATGAGACTAGCTTTGGCTCCAAGTTTAAATCCATTTAGAGCCTATAAATATCCCTCTCATCCTTGGTTAACACACACAAGTACAAAGAACTTAAAAGTGGGGAAACACTGAGCATTCACTTGAGAGATCCCCTCCTCTAAATCTAAAGTTTAGAATTATGTTTAGGGATGAGTGAGTGCTTGTAAAAGGTTGTCTCCTAAACTTGTGAAAAGGAGAAGAGGGGTGTAAAAGGGTAGTTGATCCTTGCCCATTGAAAGAAGATCATTAGTGGATACTAGTGGCCTCGACGGAAGAGGAATCAGGAGTGGATGTAGGTCACGACGACTGAACCACTACAAAACTCGATTTGGATTTCTATTTTGTACAATTTACCTTTATTGCAAACTGCCTTACTTGCTTTACTTTTTTATTACACGCTTACGTACGCTTTCAAAGTGAAGTATTTCCTATACAGGCTTTGTCGAAATGTTTTTATCGAATGAGATTTTAAACTGATGGTTTTTATCCGTTGCACTAATTCACCCCCCCAAAGTGTTGTTCTTAATCCTAACAATTTGTATTAGAGCCACGTTTTTCTCATTTGGTTTAACAACCAAGAGAAACGGCTCTTTTTGGCTTTCAAGAGGGTTACTCTATCATTCATCCTCCCATGTTCAATGGGACGGACTACACATATTGGAAAACTCGAATGAGAGTTTTCTTGCTTTCTTTGGATTTAAATTTATGGAGCATTGTTGAAAATGGCTTTCAAAAACCCTCTAGACGAATGAACGAATAGATTGATCTAGAGAAGAGAATGTTTTCTTTAAATGCTAGAGCTATGAACGCTCTATTTTATGCCTTAAATAAAAATGAATTTAATCGAGTTTCTATTTGAAAAACAGCTTATGAGATTTGACACACACTTGAAATCACACACGAAGGCACTAGTAGAGTTAAAGATTCGAAGATTAATCTTTTGATGCATGATTTTGAAATGTTTTGTATGAAGCCAAGCGAAACTATTGTTGACATGTACACCCATTTTATGGATGTCATCAATAATTTAAAAGCACTTGGTAAAAGTTTTTCTAACCATGAATTTGTAAACAAAATTTTACGATCTCTTACTAAAAATTGGGATTCAAAAGTGATGGCAATACAAGAAGCAAATGACCTAAATAACCTTACTCTTGAAGAACTTATCGGGTCATTAATGACCTATGAAATGACGTGCAAGGCACATGATGAACTTGATGAACATGAGAATAACCTTCCAAAGAATAGGAAGGATTTTGCACTTAGAACAAAAGGAGACCACTCGAGCAAAAGCTCAAGTGATGATGACATAGAACTCCTCACAAGTAAATTTATAAAATTTATAAAACATAAAATTAAGAATAAAAATGAACTTAAAAAGAAAAAATTATCAAAGAACAAGAAAGCACTCAAGGTGGCTTGGTACAAAACGAGTGCATCTAAAGACGAGGAGTAAACCGATGAAAACGAAGTGGCGAATTTCACTTTGGTAACTCTTGACAATGAGGTGAACAACTCAAACAAAAATCCTTTACTTTATTTTGAAATTTCTTGATGTTTTTTATGAGTTATTTTTAAATTAGTTAATAAAAAATAAAAAAAATTATACAAAAATATCATGCTTCTCTTTCTAGTGATTTTAAAATAATAATAATTAAAATTTGAGCATGATAATTTCATGTTAACTCCTAACACTAGGCATGAAAAGTTGATTCACTTAAAAAGAAAAATGCATTACTATAACAAACGAAATGATTTTGATTGAAAATGACTTATGTTTAATGAAATCATGTTTGATGTTTTAATGATGCATAATGATGTAAGATGTAATGAAAATGTTAAAAGTTTTGATACCATGCTTGATGATTTTATACTATACATGAGAATTTGAAGTAATAATGATTTTTTATTATATTATTGATCTTTATCGTGATGAACTTTGTTTTTAAACGATGATGCATGTTTTTATTTGGCATAAAACACAAAGGCATGCTTGCATGAAATAAAAAAAGAATACATTTTTCTTGAAAACTTCTCAATCCCTATCTTATCGAGTTTTTAAAAAGAGATTGATGAATCTATTTGTATGAATCTCTTGGACTATGAAAAAAATTTTAATGATTTGATAATTTGAATCTAAATGAGATTTTTCCAATCGAATCATGAACTTTCTCTTGAGATATCTTCTATTATATGTGAATCAAGATCTCTTCTTTATTCTTCTATGTTTCTTCTTACCATTTACTAAAGAGGAGATTTTCTAAATGAATCAGAAGACTTCTTATGCATGAATTGAAATCTTTTTCTCCGATTTTTTTTTGAGATTTATAAAAAAAAATATCTTTTTCAGAATTCATGACTTAAAATTTCTTTTGAAGATCTTTTACTATTGATCTCCTAAGAATTCCTTTCGATTATTTAAGAAGAGATTTATTAAAATGAATAATGTCTTTTAGTATTCACATGATCTTTGATATTATCTTTCATGACATGATGTGTAATTCCTTTACATTTGTGGTTGTAAACCTTATATTATAAGTAGAGCATTGATGTAAAAAAATAGTACCATTGTATTATTCCACTCTTGTTTACAATGACAAAGGGGAGAAAGAAAATTGTTAGCATATCAAGAGAACCAAAATTGCTAGTTTGAATGTTAAATTTAGGCAAATTGTTAAATCTCCCAAGTGCATAAACTCTCCTTATACATTTTTTGGATCATGATCTTGACTCTTGATTTTTATGACTTGAGTCTTCTTTTTGAATCAATATCGTTTCTTATCATTTTTATAATTTACAAAAGAAGAAATTTGTCAAAAATGATATATGGTCTTTTGACATTCATGACTTGATTTTTTTTTTTAGGATTGAAATATTGATGTAAATTCATCTTTGTTATTTATCTTTGTCATGATTTGAATATTAAAGTAAAGGGAAAAGAATTACAACATTGTATTCTTTCCTTCTATTTGACAATGACAAAGGATGAGTAAAATTTGTTAGCTTGCATGTTCTAAATGATGTAAAACTTGCTAAATTTGCTAGTTTACAAATTACAAAGAGAAAAACATGTTGGGAAGCAAAATTGCTAGCTTACACTTCTCAAAAGAGAAGAAAGAACTTGCTATCTTGAATATCACCAAGAATTGCTAGCTTTTAATCTCAAGAGAAGCAAAAGTGCTATCTTGCAAAAGTGCAAACTTGCAAAATTTACAATCTTGCACATCTTTAAAATTAATGATGATTTGGTGATTATGCATGTTGTAAAGTGATGAAAATTTTGCTAGCTTGCATGTTGTAAAACTTGCATATCTCAAAAACTAGCTAAATGCACTTCTTCTTTTTGTTGATGACAAAGGACGAGAATATATGATGATAATCATGCATGGTATAATGTAATTATGAATAATGATTTGGAATCATGCATGTAATGATGATTTTATATTTTGAAAATATAAATGATGATTTTGTATTATGCATGTAATACTTCAACTTATGATAATGATATACGCAATGATGAAATATTCATGATGAAATATTGCTTTGACTTGAATTCAACTTGAATTCAAGAGTTCCATCAATATGGTATATTGATAGGGGGAGTTTAGTTTAAACTCCATCATCAATTGGTTGTTATCATCAAAAAGGGGGAGATTATTGAATCTCGGATTTTGATGATGAAACCAATTGATAGTGCTTATAATATGATCTGTGTTTTGAGTGATGCAGGAAGCGTCGATCAAGGAGAGACAATTAAAGCATAAAGATCAGGTTGAGCCGGAGTGGAACATGTCAGAAGATTAGACGTCGAGCCGAAAGATTGATCGACATATTGGCAGAATGCTTCAAGCCATGGGTTCAGGCATTGGACCAAGAAGATCAAAAATTATGCTAAGGAAATCGAAGTTGCGAAGGTCAACTGGCTAATTGGTCAATAGTCCGCAAGAGAGGACGATGCGCCGAAGAATCGAATGAGGCATCGATGAACCAATGACATGCTAGACAACATTTGATTTAGCTTTGTAATAATTGTCTAGATCGAAGTAGGTTTTAGGTGTAATTGGGTTGGAATTGGGTCAATTCAATTAAGGGCCAATTGGGCCCAAGTTTGGGCTGTGTTAGGCTAAGTGAAAGGCCCAAACAATGACCGAATAGGTGGAATCGTCAGTGGCACAATCTTTGAGATTGTGTCAGGCGATGGTATTGCCATACTAGGTGGTGGTACCACCCAGTGGCAGGGTGTCAAGCGATGGTACCGCCTAGTGTTAGTGCTACAAACGGCGGTACCGCCTAACATTGGCGATGGTACCGCTAGTACCCGGAAGACTCGGGTTGAGACTAGTTTTGGCTCCGAGTTTGCATCCATTTAGAGCCTATAAATACTCCTCTCATCCCTGGTTAACAACACAAGCACAAGGAACTTAAAAGTGGGAATACGCTGAGTAATCACTTAAGAGATCCCCTCCTCTAGATCTAAAATTTAGAATTCTATTTAGGAATGAGTGAGTGCTTGTAAAAGGTTGTCTACTAAACCTGTGAAAAGGAGAAGAGGGGTATAAAAGGGTAGTTGATCTTCGGCCATTGAAAGAATATCGTTAGTGGATGTCGGTGGCCTCAACGGAAGAGGAATCGAGAGCGGATATAGGTCACGACGACCGAACCACTATAAAACTCGGTTTACATTTCTATTTGTATAATTTACCTTTACTGCAAACTGCCTTGCTTGCTTTACTTTCTTATTACACGCTTCCGTATGCTTTCAAAGTTAAGTATTTCCTATACAAGCTTTGTTGAAACGTTTTTTATCGAATGAGATTTTCAAACCGACGTGATTTATCCACTATACTAATTCACCTCCCCTCTTAGTGTCGTTCTTGATCCTAACATATATTGCTTGTTGCGTATATGCACACACACACACAGATATATATATATATATATATATATATAGTGATGTCTATGGATCTGTGTAATGAGAATCAGATCGTGATGAGTAGATCCATTCGACTATGAGTTATATCCAACTTACGAGCATTGCCTTCGTGGAAAAATGACCAACTCTCCATTTAATGGAGCTGGAGAGAGAGCCACTGAGTTGTTGGAACACATATATAGTGATGTATGTGGTCCCATGTCAACTCATGTTATAAGTGGATGTTAGGATCGAGTCAACACTAAGAGGAGGGGTGAATTAGTGCAACGGATAAAATTATATCGGTTTGAAAAATTCTTTCGTTCGATTAAAATCGATTTCGGAAAGATATTAATTTGAAAAAGAATGCTTTTTCATAAGCATAGTGAAAGCAAAGTAAAGAGGAAGTGAAGCAATTGCAAAGTAAGTAAATGACAATAATAGAAATGCATACCGATTTATAGTGGTTCAATCATCATAACCTACATCCACTCCTGATTCCTCTTCACTCAAGGCCATCGGCTTCCACTACCGATCTTCTTTCAATGGGCGAAGATCAACTACTCTTTTACACCCCTCTTCTCCTTTTCATAGGTTAAGAAGACAACCTTCTATAACCCTTTTCTATAAGGTATCCCTCACACACATCCTTTAGAACTCTCTCTAAGCTTTAGGAGGAGGGAACTCAACTTTTGAATAGGGTTTATAACTTTAGAATCACAAAGTTTTGCTCAAATTTCTTATTGTTCCATGCAGGAATAACTGGGATATTTATAGACCCCAATTGGCTTCAAACATGGAGCCAAAAAAGGTCTCATCCCGGGTTTTCCATATCCTGGTGGTACCACCGCCTGAGTTGGGTGGTACTACCGCCTACAGCACTAACACTAGGCGGTACCATTGCTTAGGAGACTGTGTCTAGGCGGTACCACTACCTAGACCGGTAGTAGCACTACTGACATAGTCTCGAAGACTATGCCACTGATACTTCCATCTGTTGGATTACTATTTGGGCCATTCACTTTGCCCAACATAGTCCAGGCTTAGGCCCAACTGGCCCCTAATTGAGTTCGCCTAATTCTAACATAATTATACCTAAAACCTACTTCAATCTAGATAATTATTATAAAGCTAATCAAATGTTATCTAGCATGTCATTGGTTCATTGACGCCTCATTTGATTCTTTAGCGCATCGTCCTCTATTGCGGCCTATTGCCCAATAGGCTAGTTAACCTCCGCAACTCTGATTTCCTTGGCCCAATTTTCGCTCTTATTAGCTCGATGCACGAACCTATGGCCCAAAGCCTTCTGCCGATACGTCGACCGATCCTTCGACTCGACGTCCAATCTTTTGACATGTTTCTCTTCGGCCCAACATGATTCTTCTGCTTTAATTGTCTCTTCCTGATCGAAGCTTCCTGCGTCACTCAAAACATAAATCAAATCATAAACACTATAAATTGGTTTCATCATCATCATCAAAATCTGAGATTCAACACCACTCCGGCCCCAACATGATTCTTCGTGCTTTATTTGTCTCTCCGGCCCAAAATTACGTCCGACCCAAAATTCCACTGCCTTACTTGCTTTACTTTCTTATTGCATGCTTCCGGACGCTATCAAAGTTAAGTATTTCCTATACAGTCTTTGTCAAAACATTTTTTTATCGAACGAGATTTCTAAACCGACGTGATTTATCCACTACACTAATTCACCCCCCCTCTTAGTGTCTTTCTTGATCCTAACATATATTGCTTGTTGCGTATATGCAAACACACATAGATATATATATATATATACATATATATTTGTATACTACATATATATGTTTACATATATATATGTATACATATATATGTATACATATATATATGTAAACATATATATGTAGTATACAAATATATATGTATATATATATATATATATATATCTATGTGTGTTTGCATATACGCAACAAGCAATATATGTTAGGATCAAGAAAGACACTAAGAGGGGGGGTGAATTAGTGTAGTGGATAAATCACGTCGGTTTAGAAATCTCGTTCGATAAAAAAATGTTTTGACAAAGACTGTATAGGAAATACTTAACTTTGATAGCGTCCGGAAGCATGCAATAAGAAAGTAAAGCAAGTAAGGCAGTGGAATTTTGGGTCGGACGTAATTTTGGGCCGGAGAGACAAATAAAGCACGAAGAATCATGTTGGGGCCGGAGTGGTGTTGAATCTCAGATTTTGATGATGATGATGAAACCAATTTATAGTGTTTATGATTTGATTTATGTTTTGAGTGACGCAGGAAGCTTCGATCAGGAAGAGACAATTAAAGCAGAAGAATCATGTTGGGCCGAAGAGAAACATGTCAAAAGATTGGACGTCGAGTCGAAGGATCGGTCGACGTATCGGCAGAAGGCTTTGGGCCATAGGTTCGTGCATCGAGCTAATAAGAGCGAAAATTGGGCCAAGGAAATCAGAGTTGCGGAGGTTAACTAGCCTATTGGGCAATAGGCCGCAATAGAGGACGATGCGCTAAAGAATCAAATGAGGCGTCAATGAACCAATGACATGCCAGATAACATTTGATTAGCTTTATAATAATTATCTAGATTGAAGTAGGTTTTAGGTATAATTATGTTAGAATTAGGCGAACTCAATTAGGGGCCAGTTGGGCCTAAGCCTGGACTATGTTGGGCAAAGTGAATGGCCCAAATAGTAATCCAACAGATGGAAGTATCAGTGGCATAGTCTTCGAGACTATGTCAGTAGTGCTACTACCGGTCTAGGTAGTGGTACCGCCTAGACACAGTCTCCTAAGCAATGGTACCGCCTAGTGTTAGTGCTGTAGGCGGTAGTACCACCCAACTCAGGCGGTGGTACCACCAGGATATGGAAAACCCGGGATGAGACCTTTTTTGGCTCCATGTTTGAAGCCAATTGGGGTCTATAAATATCCCAGTTATTCCTGCATGGAACAATAAGAAATTTGAGCAAAACTTTGTGATTCTAAAGTTATAAACCCTATTCAAAAGTTGAGTTCCCTCCTCCTAAAGCTTAGAGAGAGTTCTAAAGGATGTGTGTGAGGGATACCTTATAGAAAAGGGTTATAGAAGGTTGTCTTCTTAACCTATGAAAAGGAGAAGAGGGGTGTAAAAGGGTAGTTGATCTTCGCCCATTGAAATATACATATATATATGTATACATGTATATGTATACATGTATACATGTACATGTATACATGTACATGTATACATGTACATGTATACATGTACATGGATACATATATATATATGTATATGTATATATATGTATATGTATGTATATATATATGTATGTATATATATATGTATATATATATATATACATATATTGTAATGTCCATGGATCTGTGTAAAGGAAATCAGATCGTGATGAGTAGATCCATTCGACTATGAGTTATATACAACTTGCGACCATTGCCTTTGTCGAAAGATGACCAACTCTCCATATAGTCGAATTGGAGAGAGAGCCACTGAGTTATTGGAACTCATATATATTGATGTATGTGGTCTCATGTCAAATCATGTCATAAATGGTTGAGGATGGAGTCGGCACTAAGAGGAGAGGTGAATTATTGCAGTGGATAAAATTACGTCGGTTCAAAAAATTCTTTCGTTAGATTAAAACCGATTTCGGAAAGATATTAATTTGAAAGCAAATGCTTGTTCATAAGCGTAGTGAAAGTAAAGCAAGGAGGATGTGAGGTAATTGCAAAGTAAATAAATGACAATAATAGAAATGCATATCGATTTATAATGGTTCAATTGTCGTGACCTACATCCACTCCTGATTCCTCTTTACTCGAGGTCATCGGCTTCCACTACCGATCTTCTTTCAATAGGTGATGATTGACTACCCTTTTACACCCCTCTTCTCATTTTCACAAGTTTAGGAGACAACCTTTTATAACCCTCTTTTATAAGGTATCCCTCACACACCTCCCTTAGAACTCTCTCTAAGCTTTAAGAGGAGGGAAATCAACTTTTGAATAGGGTTTATAACTTTAGAATCACAGAGTTTTGCTCAAATTACTTGTTGTTCCATGTAGGAATAGCTGAGGTATTTATAGACCCCAATTGGCTTCAAAAATGGAGCCAATAAAGGTCTCATCCCGGGTTTCTCGGGTCCTGACGGTATCACCGCCGCCTACAGCACTGACATTGGGTGGTACCACCACCCAGTCTAGCGGTACTAATGTCTGGGAGACTGTGTCTGAGCGGTACCATTGCCTAGACTGGCGGTACCACCACTAACACAGTCTCGGAGACTGTGCCATTGATGGTTCCATCTATTGGGTTATTGTTTGGGCCTTTCACTTGGCCCAACACGGTCCAGACTTGGGCCCAACTGGCCCCCAATTGAGTTTGCCCAATTCCAACCCAATAATGCCTAAAAACTACTTTATAGTGGTTTGGTCGTCATGACCTACATCCACTCCGCCGATTCCTCTTTCGTCGAGGCCACCGGCATCCACTAATGATCTTCCTTTAATAGGCGAAGATCAACCTCCTTCTTACACCCCTCTTTTCCTTTTCACGGGTTTAGGAGATAACCCTTACAAGTACTCACACTCCTCTTACAGAATTCTAACACTTAGAACTTGAGGAGGATTCTCACTAGAGATTTCTACAGCGTTTTTCTTTTTTTAAACTCTCTGTGCTTGTATATGTTAACCAGGGATGAGAGGGGTATTTATAGGCTTCAAGTTGATTCAAACTTGGAGTCTAAAAATATCTCATCCCGGGTTTCCCAAGTACGGGCGGTACCACCGCCTGATAGAGCTCGGAGACCGAGCTCTGACGGTACCACCACTGGCAGCATTTACTATCGGCGGTACCATTACCCAGTCTAGGCGGTACCACCGCCCATACCACTTGGGAGTCTAAGTCTCCCAGGCGGTGCCACCATCGGCCAGGCTTTCAGCATTCCGGTTGGGCCTTGAATCCGACCCAAACCAGTCCAACTTCGGGCCTAGTTAGCTGCTAATAGAGTTGATGGGATTACCTCCCAATCCCAACTCAAATTATGTGCTAACTACGATTTCTAAGACATATTCTAAGTATTTTCGTTCCGGTACGTCAATTGCTCTTCCGGCGAGCTTCCGACGAACTTCTGACGAATTCCCGGCAATGTTTCGGTGAACTCCCAGCAAGCTTCTGGACTTCACGACGATCTTCTTGACAAGTTCTGATGAGCTTCTTTGGCAAGCTCTTGGACTTCTCGGCAGAGCTTCCGACGAACGTCCGAACTTCCGTCGAACTCTCGAACTCCCAACGAAATCGCGTCCTTGACTCCGGGACATCATTTTGCTTCATGCCTTACTATCATAGTTAATCCTGCACATGTAAAAACACACTTCGATCTAGACAATTAATACTAAGCATTAATCATGTTATCCGGCATGTCATTGGTCCCTCGACGCTTCGTCCGATTCTTCGGCACATTGTCCTCTCTTGCGGCCTATTGCCCAATCGACCAGTTGACTCCGCAACTCCGATATCCTTGGCACAATATCCGCTCTTCTTGGCCCGATGCCCGAATCCATGGCCCGAAGCCTTCTGTCGATACGTCGACCGATCCACCGGCTCGACGTCCAATCTTCTAACATGTTTTCCCCTAGCACAACATGATTCTTCCTGCTTTAATTGTCTTATCCTGATCGAAGCATCTTGCGTCACTTAAAACGTAGATTAAAATATAAACACTTATCAATTGGTTTCATCATCAAAATCCGAGATTCAACAATCTCCTCATTTTTTATGATGACAACCAATCGACGACGGAGTTAATCTTAACTCCTCGAGTTTAAACAAACTCCCCCTATCAATATGGCATATTGATAGAAACTCTTGGATTCAAAAATCCAAACAACATGTCATGATCAAAATCATGCATGACATCAACATACTTCTCCCCCTTTTCATCAACAAAAAGGAGAAGTTCCAACTATCAAGTGTTTGGAATATAGATTCAAATCATTGCATGAAAAACATAATATCAAGTTTTATCATCATGCAATTTGAAGCTAGAAAATTTAGCAAGTGTTACATCATGCTTAGAACATTCAAGCTATCAAGTTGTAGATATGCAAGGTAGTAAGATAGCATGTTCTACTTCATACAAGCTAGCAAATTTAAAGATGTGCAAGTTG
>LVTN01003298.1:2771-15876 GCA_001649415.1 Musa itinerans
TCTTGTTCTGCTTTTAATTCTCATATTGTAAACTGATTTACTTACTTTGCTCATTATATTCTTGCAAACGTTTTAAAGTTAAACACCTTCCGAGATTGATTTTAATCGAATAAAGATTTTACGAAATCGACGTTTTTACCGCTACACTAATTCACCCCCCCTCTTAGTGCCGACTCGTTCCTAACAAGAATAAATAATAAATGATCTCGATTCATGCATAAAAATTCTCAAGTCATCAAGATCATGATTCCAAAAAAATCTCAAGCTACAAAAATCAAGAAATCAAGATGATGATCCAAAGTTTATGCATTTGAGAGATTTAACAATTTGCCTAAATTTAACATTCAAGCTAGCAATTTATTTCTCTTGATATACTAGCAATTTTCTTTCTCCCCTTTGTCATTGTAAGAAAGAATAAGAGGGGAATAATACAATGGTGCAAAGTTTTCTTCTTACATCATTACTCTAAGCATCACATAACGTATACAACCATAAATATAAAGAATTTGTACATAATAAAACTCAACTTATAAATTATCAAGATGTCAAGTGGCATATCATAGTTTATTAGGATAAGTCTCCTCTTTAGTGAATGGCAAAAAGAATCGTTGGAGAACAAAATATGAAAAATCTTGATTCATAATAAATCTCAATTCATCAAGTGAAAGAGTCAAGATACATTTAGATAAATCTCTTCTTTAGTGAAAGGAAAAAATCTTTATTCATAGAAAACTTTCAAGTTATAATCAAAAGAATAATCATGATTCATTTGGATGAATGTTCTCTTAAAACAGTGAATAATACAAGAATCAAGAAAAATGTTCTATATAAAATCCATCTCAAGTCCTAAACATCGATAAATGATTTGATTGGATATATCATCTCATTATTAAAATGAATTATATGAAAAGAAATCCAAAATCATCATCAAAATCACTTTTCGAGAGATTCAAAATGACATAAATAGATTTATCAATTTTTTTTTGAAAAAACGATAAGATAGAGATAGAGAAATTTTCAAAATGCTTTTCTTTTTTAGTTGTTTCAATTCATGCAATTGATTTTATATAAGCATGCCCAAGTTTTTTATGCCAAATCAAAACATACATCATAGTTTAAAATCGAAAGAGCAAATCTCATCATAGAAATTATCAAGATCAATAAACCATAAATCACCCAAAAATCATTATTACTTCAAATCATTATGCATAATTAAATATAAAATCTTCAAGCATGATACCAAAACTTTTTAACATTTTCATCATTACATCATTATGCATCATTAAATCATCAAACATGATTTCATTAAACATAAAGCATTTTTAATCAAAATCATTTTGTTTGTTGTATAATGCATTTTTCTTTTTAAGTGAATCTAACTTTTCAGGATTAGTGCTAGGAGTTAATATGCAATTGTCATGCTCAAATTTTTATTTTTTTTGTTAAAATCACTTAGAAAGAAAAGAATGATATTTTTTTATATTTTTTTATTTTTTTACAAACTAATTTAAAAATAACTAATGAAAAGCATCAAGTAATTTTAAAATAATGTAAAGGAGTTTTGTTTGAGTTGTTTACCTCATTATCAAGAGTCATCAAAGTGAAGTTTGCCACTTCGTCTTCATCGGTTTGCTCCTCGTCTTCAAATGCACTCATTTCATCCCAAGTCACCTTGAGTGCCTTCTTGTTCTTTAGCAATATTTTCTTTTTAAGTTCATTTTTATTCTTAGTTTCATGTTTTATAAATTTTATAAATTTACTTGTGAAGAGTTTTATGTTATCATTACTTGAGCTTTCGCTCAAGTGGCCTTCTTGAGTTCTAAGTGCAAAATCCTTCTTGTTCTTTAGAAGGTTGTTCTCAAGTTCGTCATGTGCCATATAAGTCATTTCATAGGTCATCAAAGACCCGATAAGTTTTTCAAGTGGAAATTTATTTAAGTCCTTTATCTCTTGTATGACAGTTACTTTTGAATCCTAGTTTTTAGGAAGAGAACATAAAACTTTATTCATAAGTTCAAGATTTAAAAAACTTTTACCAAGTGCTTTTAAACTATTGACGATATCCGTAAAATAGGTATACATGTCAACAATAGTTTCACTTGGTTTCATATGAAACAACTCAAAATCATGCATCAAAAGATTAATTTTAGAGTCTTTAACTTTACTAGTGCCTTTGTGTGTAATTTTAAGTCATGTGCAGTTTCACAAATGAAAATCTGATTAAACTAATTTTTATTCAAAGTACAAAGCAAAGCATTCATAGATTTTGCATTCAAGGAAAAATATTTTTTCTTAAAATCACTCTATTCATTCATAGATTTAGAAGGTGTTTGAAAACCAAGTTCAACAATATTCCATAAATCAAAGCTCATAGAAAGTAAGAAAACTCTCATCCGAGTTTTCCAATAAGTGTAGTTCGTCCCATTGAACATAGGAGGATGAATAATAGAGTGACCCTCTTGAAAGCCAAAAAGAGCCATTTCTCTTGGATGTTAAACCAAATGAGAGAAAACATGGCTTTGATACCAACTGTTATGATCAAGTCGGCACTAAGAGGGGGGGTGAATTAGTGCTTATGATAAAAACATCGATTTTGAAAACTCATTTGTTGAAATCATATCAAAAATATGTTTAACTTGAAAATGTTCGTAAAAATGTAATAAACAAGTAAGGCAGTTTGCAATAAAGGTAAATAGCAAAATAGAAATGCAAATCGAGTTTATAGTAGTTCGGTCGTCGTGACCTATGTCCACTCCCGATTCCTCTTCCGTTGAGGCCACTAGTATCCACTCTTTCTCCTTTTCATGAGTTTAGGAGACAATCCTTATGAGCCTCTCTTTCTTAGACCTCACTTATCCCTTTAAACGAACTTCTAAATACTAGGAAGAAGTGATCCTAAATCCTAAGAGAGTTTCCCAATTTTTCTCAAGTATTCTTTCCCCCCTTTTCAACTCAATTTTGTGCTCAATTCTTGCTTAGCCATGCAATAATAGCTAGGGTATTTATAAACCCCAAATGGCTTCAAAATTAGAGCTAAAAAATGTCTCATCTTGGGTTTCCCGGGTCCTAGCGGTACCATCGCCTGTGCTAGGCGGTATCACCGCTTGTAGCACTAACACTAGGCGGTACCACTGCCCAGTTTAGCAGTATCACCACTTGACATAGTTTGGGAGACTGTGTCTGGTTGGTACCACCGCCTAGACTGGTAGTTCCACCTCTTGACACTAGGCGGTACCATTGCTCAGTCTAGCGGTACTATCACCTGACATAGTCTCGGAGACTGAGCTACTGGCGGTGTTACCGCTAGCTTCGGTGGTGCCATCACTTGACATGGCTTGGGGTCACTAAATGGGCCTTTCTCTTGGCCCAAAACAATCCTAATTCGGGCCTAATTGGCCCTAATTGAGTTAGCTTAATTATATTCTAAACCAACCCAATTACGACCTAAACTAACTCGATCTAGACAAATTATTACAAAGCATGCATCATCTGTTGTCCGGCATGTCATTGGTTCTTTCGACACTTCGTCCGATCCTTCGACGCATCATCCTCTCCTTCGGCGTATTGCCCAATTGGCATATTGACTCCCACAACTTTCGATCTCCTTAGCGCAATGTTTGATCCTTCGGCCCGATGCTCAAATTCACGGCACGAAGCCTTCTGCCGATATGTCGACCGATCATCCGGCTCGACGTCTAATCTTCTAACATGTTCAACTCTGGCCTAACATTTGATTCCTCTTGCTTTGATCAATTTACTTCTCCTAATCGAAGCTAGTCCTACGTCACTCAAAACACAGATTAGCTCATAACATTATCAATTAATTTCATTATCAAAATATAAGATTCTATAGTAAATGCAGGTTATATACAATCATTGTATAGATGCAAAATTACCCAGAATCAAGCCATCTAAGTAACCATTTTGGGGGTTTTTTTGCTCCACAAAGTGGTGCAAAGTGTATGCTAGTACAATACCTAGGAGCTACCTAGGTGACACAAGGCTAGATGGGCCTTTCGGGTAGTGTTTAGGGTTAATTCATTGCCTTATTCTATAGTAGTATCATATGGGTATTTATGAGGACTTTTAGCTATGGCAGACTATATTGGACCCTTTGTTACATAATTGTTCATAACTTGCAAAGTCTATATTTATAATTTATATAATCTATCAAGTACTTATTGAAATGACTAATTGTGGATCCTGAGTTATTCACTTTCTTTAACCCGTCTTTTCTTTGTAGGTTCTTAAGGGATCATAAGAGGTTTCGGGCAGGTTGACCCTTTATAGATGGACACACAAGAGTGCCACATAACTTAATCAAAACTAGTTAAGTTTCTAATAAATGATGCTAGAGTAGGATAAGTACACTTAGAAACACTTGGCATGCAAACGTAAGAGACCTACCGAGGCTGTGTTGATGTACAACATGTTCGACCATTTGAGGGACATGGGTATTGAGACATAGGAAAATGTGTCACTTAAAGGAGAGAGCATTCGAGATTGACATTCAGAAGAATGACCAACCCTTCGCACAAAGGCACCATAAGGATAAGCGATCTAGGAAGAACGTGTAACTTATAAAGGTTGGGATGGCTGAGTTTGAGATATGACTCAACTTTGGCAACCAAATTTAATGGTGCTCAAAGCAAGCTGGGTGCTTGGCAAAAGATGAGACCATGCAAGGTGGGATGGGTTATGTAGTGATCGAAAGAGTTGTGCAAAGCTCACTAAGGTGAGGGGAATTGTTAATTCGAAGAATTTGATACTTATGTAAGGGCTTGTATGCGGACAATAGATCATTTGTGACCATCCTAAGGTGATAGAAACTCGGTACCATGGATCATTGAAACTTTCTCTTCGGCATGGAAAGGATACGTCCATAGGAGTTTGAAGTATGCAATGAGTTTAGCATGTTGCTAGGCCTAGAGGGGCACAACGAGGGTTGTATTAGCAAAGAGTCATAGTCTAGCAAGTGTATTCAAGGGGGCGAAATAGTGCATAGTTTGTTTAGCAAGGAGTAGTCCAAGGGGGGATGGTGGTCTCTAAAACTCCAACAATTGGTTCTCAAGAGGGAGAATTATGTGTAACGGATCGCACATGTTGAGGAGGGATATCTCAAGATAATAACTCTACGAAGCTTAACGGACCAAGCGAGCGGTGAAGAGTCATCGTATGATCTTGTATAAGGTAATGCGTTAGTAGATGCATTGCAAGATCAAGTGGGGGAGCGACCTAAGGCAATACTAAACGAAGGTACACTTAGAGTTAATATAAAGATTGAACTCAATGGAGGGATGACCTATTGAATGGTGTGCCCGAAGACTACTAGTCATAGGTGCCCTACAAGCCAATCACGTGTATGATGGCACGTATGACTTGACATGCAGTCTTTTTGCTTATTATTATTATTTAACATTTTATCGCTTTATATTGCCTATTGCTTGAATATATTATGATATCTATGGATCTGTGCAATGAGAATCGAATCGTGATGAGATCATAATAATGAGACTGATTCGCCTTTGAACACAGATCCTAAATAATCCCAGTTATAGGTTACTCAAGAGGGACATCGAGATAATCAGATAAACTAGTGTGCTATATATCCATCCATATAATGGATGCAACTAGTCTCATAGTTGCTTGTGTGGGGACATTAGGGATACAATATAAGTGCTCATTGGAGAATGAGTTCACTAATTGATCCGCTTACGAAATGCTAGATGGCTGATGTTACTTTATTATCAAACAATGATTCTGTAGTCCCCATGATATATCTGGTCCTTAGACTTGAGACACCAAGGATGTCCCATATGAGTACTCTACTCTTTGATACCAGACTTATAGGTTTAGAGGTTCTAGATCTAGCACAATCGGTCATCGGGAGTGGTAGCCATCTTTATGAGGACTATTGAGTGTCGATAGAGGATCATCCGCTCTCGGTGTCATGAGAGGAATATCCCATATATTCTTGCTTAAATAAATCACTGGCCAAGGTCATTCGGATTGAGAGAGAAAGAGTTCTCCAAGAGAATTCGATTAGAGCGAGACTCGAGTAGAAACTGTATGAGTCTAACAGCACCATGCCCGATATACGGTCTTTGGGATATTAGATGGATAAGGGACTATAGGTATAAGGATAGACAGGTCCAATAGATTGGATTCCCTTGTATCGTTTGGGGACTACGGCGTAGTGGCCTAGTACGTTCGTAGTCGATGAGTCAAGTGAATTATTAAGATAATAATTCAGTAAGTCAGATGGAGTTCTGACAAGTATGACTCACGGCTAGCTCGATATTGTGCCTAGAGGGTCACACACATATGGTAGGCATTGCGATGAGTAGAGGTTCAAATATGAGATATCCACCGGAGCCCCTATCTTATTGGATATCTAATAAGCTCCTGAATTTTTGGAACCTATGGATAAGATCTAATAAGAGCCAATGAGAGATTATTCAATAGAGATCCACTAATCTAAGAGGCTTTGATAGTTGGATGGAAATCCAATACCCAATAGGGTAGGATCCATTAGGGTTAGGTTGATAGGGGATCTCTATAAATAGGAGGGAACCAATGGTTCATAGGCTAGAGCCTCTCTGGGTTGCCATCTCCTATTCACCACCATTTCTCCTCCTTAGATAGTAGGCCTGGAGTTTTGAGAAGCATCATCACAGCCCTGTTGTGTGGATCACCGCTAAAGAGGAGGGCACTTGACTTCCTTCACCCTCTCTTACAATCTGTAGGGATCCAAGAATAAACGATCTCCCTAGGTAACACAACTATCTCACGTGTAGTTTTAAGTTTTACAAATTTTGCGCACCAATCTTCGCATGATGACAAACACATCTTTGGAAATTTGGGGATTTTATTTTTTATGTTCTTCCACTACACATGTGATGCCCCCCAAGATTTCCTTACAAAGGCTACTATCAACTCAATACAAATCGACGAGCAGAGCAACTTTGGTGGAACTTGGTGAAGTGCCCAAGCCACATAAAAGGTATGAAGCCTTAACATGTAGTGAAGGTACGAATCCTTCCTTAGATATAAGTTAAGGGTATGGACTCTTGTAGAGGCAAGAGTAGGATCTGTTGGGAAATATACTAGTCGGCATCTCATGCACAATAGAAAATAAAAACAAAACTAGATTTTTCAAAGTTAAGTACTAGGTCGTTGTGCGATGATTGGTGCATGAGAAAACTATAAAACTAAAAAACCACATATATCATGTTAGAACTATTACCTGGGGAGATCATATATCCCCAAAATTTCTAGTTCCGATGGAATGGATGAAGGAGCACTCGCGTACTCCTCTCTAGCAATGATCCACATGGCGGACATGATGACGATGCTCCTTAGATCACCGCGGGATCTCCCTCTCCACGTGCATCGCAAGGCTACCGGAGCCAAGGAGGAGGAGAGGAGATAGAGGAGAATAGGAGGGGCAACCACTAGTAGCTCTGACTTATGAACCATGAAGTTCCTCCTATTTATAGAGGTGCAAGTAGCTTAACCCTTAATGGATCCTATCCACATTGGATCTCTATCCAATTATCTAGTTGGATCTCTATCCAACTATCCAATTGGATCTTATCTAATTATCCAATTGGATCTTATCTACAGGATCTAAATTGGGACTGCACGAATATCTTATACTCGCACCTTTACTCGTCGCAACATCCACCATATGTTTGTGACCCTCTAGGCCCGATACCGAGCTGGTCGTGAGTTAATCTTGTCAGAACTCTTTCTAACTCAGAACTCCTACTGATACAATGAATTATTATCTCCATAATAATTCACTTGACTTATCGACTATGGTCGTACTAGGCCACTATGCTATAGTCTCCAAACGGTATAGGGGGATCTAATCCATCAGACATATTTGTCCACAATTACTATATGTCTATAGTCCATCATCCATCTAACATCCCCGCCATATATTGGGCATGGTAACATCAGACTCATATGAAATCTTGTCCGAGTCTCGCTCTAATCAGATTCTCATAAAGAATTCCTCTCTCAATCCGAATGACCATAGCCATGGATTTTATCAAATCGAGCACACAAGGGATATTCCTCTCATGATACCAAGATTGAATGACCCTCTATTGATATACAATTGCCTTCGTAAGGTTGTCTACCATTCCCGAGAACCGATTGTACTAGATTTGGAACTTTCGAACCTATAAGTCTAGTATTAAAGAATGGGGTACTCAAATAAGGCATCTTTGGTGTCTCAAGTTTAAGGACCAAACACACAACTAGGACTATAGAATCGATGTCTGTCGTTATGTATCATTAACCATCTAGCATTCCGTTAGCGGATCAATCAGTAAACTCATTCTCTAATGAGCACTTGCACTATACCTCTAGTGTCCCCACACGAGCGACTATGAGACCAATCGCCTCCATCATATAGACAAGTATATAGTGTACTAGTCTATCCAGTTATCTTGATGTCTTTCTTGAGTAACCTATGACCGGGATGATTTAAGATCTATATTTAAAGGTGAATTTGTCATATTATCGTGATCTCATTACGATCTGATTCCCATTGCATAGATTCAAGGACATCACAATATACATCCAGATAATATATGATAAAATGTCAGTAATAATAAGCAAAGAGATTGTCGTAGCATGTAACAAGTGCCATCACTCACGTGATTCGCTTATGCTAGTCATAGGCGCCATGCAAGCCAATTGCGTGAGTGATGGCACGTGTGACATGATACGCATTCTTTTTGCTCATTATATTATTTAAAATTTTATCACTTTACATTGCTTGTTACATATATGCATATATGTATTGTGATGTCCATGGATCTATGTAATAGGAATCAGATCGTGATGAGATCACGATAATGAGACCAATTCACCTTTTAACACAGATCCTAAATAATCCCGATCATAGGTTACTCGAGAGGGACATCGAGATAACTAGACAGATTGGTGTACTGTATACTTGTACATATGATGGAGGCGGTTGGTCTCACAACTACTTATGTGGGGACACTAAGGCTATAGTGCAAGTGCTCATTGGAGAATGAGTTTACTAATTGATCTACTCACGGAATGCTGAATGGTTAATGATATCTCATTATCAGATAGAGATTCCGTTGTCCCAATGGTGTATCTAGTCCTTAAACTTAAGACACCAAGGATATCCTATATGAGTACTCCACTCTTACCAAACTAATAGGTCTAGAAGTTTTAGATCTAGCAGAGCCGGTCATTGGGAGTGGTAGCCAATCTTACGAGGGCTATTGAGTGACAATAGAGGATCATCCGCTCTTGGTGTTATTAGAGGAATATCCCATGTATTCTTGCTCAAACAAATTCCTAGCTAGGTTCATTCAGATTGAGAGAGAAAGAGTTCTCTAGGAGAATCCAATTAGAGCGAGACTTGAGGATAAACTGTATAGGCCTAATAGTACCATGCTTGGTATATGGTCTCTGGGGTATTAGATGGATGAGGAACTATATATATATGGTAACTAAGGACAGACAAGTCCAATGGATTGGATTCCCTTGTATTGTCTGGGGACTACGGTGTAGTGGCCTAGTACGTCCGTAGTCGATGAGTCGAGTGAATTATTATGGAGATAATAATTCACTAAGCCAGAAAGAGTTCTGATAGGTATGACTCAAGGCCAGCTTAATATTAGGCCTAGAGGGTTACGTACATATGGTAGGCATTGCGACGAGTAGATGTTCGGATATGAGATATCCATCGGAGCCCCTATCTTATTGGATATCCAATAAGCCCATGAATTATTGGATTCTATGGATGAAATCCAATAAGAGTCAAAGAGAGATTATTGGATACAGATCCACTAATCTAAGAGGCTTGGGTAGTTGGATAGAGATCCAATACCCAATAGAGCAGGATCCATTAGGGTTAAGTTGATAGAGGGACCTCTATAAATAGGAGGGAACCAATAGTTCGTAGGCTAGAGCTTCTCTTGGTTGTCATCTCCTATTCTCCTCTACCCTTCTCCTCCTCCTCAGATAGTAGGCCAAGAGATTTGAGGAGCTTCGTCACAGCCCTATTATGTGGATCACCGTTAGCGAGGAGGACGCTTGGCCTCCTTCACCCTCTCCTATAGAGTAGGAATGATAAAGTAGAGATCACATAGGATTTAGAGTGGTTCATTCATTGTGACCTACGTCCACTCCTGATTCCTCCTTGTTGAGGCCACCGATGTCCACTATCGGTCTTCCTTCAATGAGCGAAGACCGACCACTCTCTTACAACTCTTTCTCCTTTTCACGGGTTTAGGAGATAACACTTATAAGTTTTACACATCTCTTGAATGATCACAAAACTAGAAAGGGAGGAGGAGGACTCTTAGCACTTTTTCAACACTTTCACATCCCAAAATCTCAAGACTTTTGTTCACACTTTTGTTGCTCTTTCATGTAGAAAAGAGTGGGGTATTGATAGGCCCCAATGGCTTTAAAAATGTAATAAAAAAGTGCCTCATCCCAGGTTTCTAGGGGTACTAGTAGTACCACCACCATTATTGGATGGTACCACCACCATTATTAGGCGGTACTACCACCTGTAGACTGACACTAGGTGGTACCACTGCCTAGTCTAGGTGGTATAACTGCTTGACAAAGCTCAGAGATCGAGCTGTGGCGGTACCACCACCTGACAGGGCAGTACCAATGCTTGGCAGCATTAATTACCGATGATACTATCACTCAGTCTGGGCTGTATCACCGCCTATACCACCTAGGAGGCTGAGCCCCAAGTGGTTCCACCGCCCAATTTGGGCTGTGCCACCGCTTGACGTGGATCTAAGTGGTTGAATGGGCCATCTAGCCGGTCCAAGTAAGCCCAATTATTGGCCCAATTGGCCTATAATTGAGTTAGTAGGATTTCTCCCAAAACTAACTCAAATCAAAGTCCTAACTATGATAGTCAAGGCTAAAACAATTATTCTACTTACAAACTGAGTTATCCTACACGTCAATGGTTCAACCGAACTCTCAATGAACTTTTGGTGAACTCCCAGTAATCTTCTAGCTAGCTTTTGGCGAACCTCCGATGAGCTTTCGACGAACTCCTAGCGAACCTCCAGCGAGCTTTCGACGAGCTTTCAGCGAACTCCCGACGAACCTCTAGCGAGCTTTCACTGCATCGTCTATTCCTTCGGTGTATCCCCCGATTCATCTGACCCAATGTCCAATCATTGACTCTGGCCCAACTCTGATTCTTCTTTAATCAGTTTGCCTTTCTCATGATCGTAGTTAGTCCTACATCACTTATCTCAACTCATGGATTAGATCATTAATTCATCAATTGATGTCATTATCAAAATTTAAGATTCAATAGGCTTTTGGTGACTCTCCCTAAGCTTCTCAATATCTTGAGGGAGGTAGAGAGCACTATCAAGAAAGAGAAGTCAGTTCTCTATACTAGTGAGACCAGAAAGAAAAGGAAAGTAGAAAAGTCTCTTAAGAAGGGCAAGAGCAAGGGCAGACCGGGCAAAGCAAAGGTTGTTAAAAAGGACTAGCAAAGTACAAAGGCTAGTACTTCCATTGCGGTAAAGATGGGCAACTGGAAGAGGAACTACAAAGAGTACCTTGTAGAGAGGGCGAAACAGAAGCTTGGAGAAGTTTTAGGTACATTGATGATTAGTCTCCATTTATCAGACTCTTATGATAACACGTGGTTATTAGATACTGGTATTGCTTATCATATTTACAATTCATTGTAGGTTCTAGCAAGACCTAGGAGATTGGCGAGAGGCGAGATCTTTTACATCTAAACTGCTATACTTGAAAATATGCACTGTAAAATTCCAGTGGCATAGCACAGTTTGTTTGATCTTGCTACTGTGTTTTTTCTATCCAAATCTATACGAAATTTTTATGATAGCTTTGACACTTCCTAACAGTAGATTTCCCTTTAGTTTCATCAAAAAATTCTCAATATAAACCACTTATCTTTTACGTCCAATCTGTTATACTTGAAAATCTGCAGAAAATTTCAGCCACATATTGTTGCCTTAACCGATCTATTTGCAATCCTTTTTGAACGAAATTTCTTATATACTTTATAGATAATCTTGGCTTCCATCTACGATTGATCTATTAAGAAATTCATCTCTAAAAACAATATTTTATTGCTGCAAATTTTCATCGCAAGCAGTTGAAATTTTTCAACGAGAATTCTGCTATCGCAACTTGCACCAATTTCCTTGCTATTATACTGCTGAAATTTTCTTGATTAAATTGGACATCCTAACTGTTGTATAAACTGAGATTTTGCTGTCAATTCCCTCCTCAAATCTCTCAAGTTTTTGGTAGAAATTTCATCGAGAAATCGCTATTTCTTCGATGATAATTCTGCTCTTACAAGATAGCACATACTTGCAACAACTTCCACTGATTTCTATCAAACCTTTGCTGCCATATACCACAGATCCAAAACTTTCATCCACAGCCCTAAGACTCCACCAAACCACACCCTCAAACTGCACCCAAAACAGCCACAAAACAAGCCTAAACCGCAGCATACATCCACCAATCCACCAACCCTTTCGACCATCACTTCTCTCAACCCATACATGCCTTTAACCCGACAACAAAAGAGATATCATAATATCACAGATTTGGAGGCATATACTATGACATCTGAGGAGGTAATCAATGCCAAATTTGAAGCCTTTGAGACCCGAATGAAGGATAAGATTTGGACTCTCTTTACCGAACTCAGTTTGGGCCGACCACCAAGCCCGAAGAAATCACATCAAGGAGAGAGCTCTAACCAATAGCACCAAGCCCAAAGAGATGACTTCCAAGAGATGACCGACCCCATCTATCCATGTATGAGGGTGGACTTCCCTAGATGGGAAGAAGGAGACCCGATTGATTGGATCTCGCGCGCGAAGCGATATTTTTAGTACCACAAAACCATAGACGCATCTATGGTGAAAATTATAGCTATACATCTTGAAGGGGATGCCATACAATGGTTTGAATGGTTTGAACACTCCCATAGAGTCCTCTCTTGGTGACAATTCAAAGAAGGACTATTGATCTGCTTCGGACCAACCGATTACGAGAATATTGACGGACAACTAGC
>LVTN01003299.1:0-10006 GCA_001649415.1 Musa itinerans
CTTCTTTGTTATTTACATTTATTACAAACTGCCTTACTTCCTCTTTACTCTAACTGCACACTCTTACGAATGTATTTTAAGTTATCATCTTTCTGAAATTAATTTTATTGAACGAAAGATTTAATGAAGTTGATGTTTTTACCATTGCACTAATTCATATATTGGAAAACTTGGTTTCTAAAGTTGTAAACATTAGAAAGTTGAGAATTCTCCTCCCAAAGCTCAGAGAGAGTTCTAAGGGAGGTGTGAGAGGGATACCTTGTAAAAGAGGGTTGTAAAAGGTTGTCTCCTAAACCTATGAAAAGGAGAAGAGGGGTGTAAAAGGGTAGTTGGTCTTCGCCCATTGAAGGAAGACTATTAGTGGATGTCGGTGGCCTCGATGGAAGAGGAATCGGGAGTGGATGTAGGTCATGACGACCGAACCACTATAAAATCTAGTTTACATTTCTTCTTTGTTATTTACATTTATTACAAACTGCCTTACTTCCTCTTTACTCTAACTGCACACTCTTACGAATGTATTTTAAGTTATCATCTTTCTGAAATTAGTTTTATTGAACGAAAGATTTAATGAAGTTAATGTTTTTACCATTGCACCCTCTTAGTGCCGACTCGTTCCTAACAGTTGGTATCAGAGCCTTGTTTTTCTCATTTGGTTTAACACCTAAAGAGAAATTACTCTTTTTGGCTTTCAAGATGGTTACTCTCTCATTCATCCTCCCATATTCAATGAGACGAACTACATATATTGGAAAACTCAAATGAGAGTTTTCTTACTTTCGTTGAATCTTGATTTTTGGAATATTATCGAAATTGGATTTCTTAAGTCTTATCTTCCAATGAACCATTGAAATGATTTGGAGAAGAAGACTTTTTCTCTAAATACAAAGGCTATGAATGCCTTGTTTTGCGCCTTAGATAAAACTGAGTTTAATTGGGTTTCTACTTGCGAAACGGCTTTCAACATATGACACACTCTCGAAATCACATATGAAGGCACTAATAGAGTAAAAGATTCTAAGATAAATCTTTTAATGTATGATTTTAAACTTTTTTGAATGAAGCCAAGCGAAACCGTTGTTGACATGTACACCCCTTTTACGGATGTCATCAATGGTTTAAAAGCTCTTAGCAAATACTTTTCTAATTTTGAACTCGTTAATAAGATCTTAAGATCTCTTTCTAAAAATTGAGAATCTAAAGTAACGACCATTCAAGAGATCAAGGATTTGAATACTTTTCCGATTGAAGAACTAATTGGGTCTTTAATGACCTATGAAATGAGTTTTATGACACAAGTTGAACAAAACAAACTTAAGAATAACCTTCCAAAGAACATGAAGGATTTCAGACTTAGAACAATTAAATACCACTCGAGCATAAGCTCAAGTGATGATGAACTTGAACTCCTCATTATGAAATTTAAAAAGTTCATGAAACAAGAATTAAAGAGTCAAATTAAAAAGAACGCAACTACTAGCTATGAATACAAGAAGAATGAAACACTTTAGGGCAAATCAAGCTCATCCGAAGACGAGGAGAAAATCAACAAAGACGATGTGGCAAACTACGCCTTAACGACTTTCGACAACGAGGTAATCAAAACTCCTTTAATTTATTTCGAAATTACATGATGCTTTTCATGAGTTATTTTTAATTTAGTTTAGAAAAATTATTTTTCTTAAAATTTGCATGTTTAATAATGTAATGAAAATACAAAAAATTGGAATCACGCTTATCATGCTAGTAATTTTGAAAATGATAATAAAAATTACATGTGTTATGAAAATTGCATGCTTATCATGCTTAAATCATGCTAGATGTTTTAATGATGTAATAAAGTAATAATGTGTGTCTTGATGATTTTCGTATTCCTTTTGATTAAAAATACTTTATGAAATCATGCTTGATGAAATAATATAATTTGAGATCATGCTTAATAAATTTATATTTTGAAATTATGAATGATGATCTTTATGATTTATGAATTATCGATTTTTGCCATAATGAAAGTTCTTTTTCGATCTTAAACGTTGATGCATATTTTTATTTAGCATAAATGAAAAAGACATGCTTCTATGAAATAAATCACATGAATTGAAACAACTAAATGGATAAAAGCATTTTTCTTGAAAATTTCTTTTTCTCTATCTTATCAATTTTTCACTAAGAGATTGATAAAGTTGCTTATGTCATTTTGAATCTCTTGAAAGTGATTTTGATGATTTGAATGAGTTTCATCTAACCATGATTTTTATCTTGATTTCTCGATATTTATAACTTGAGATTTATTCTATATGAATCGAGATCTTTTATCCTCGATGTTTTTTTTGCTATCTACTATCCAAATGAATCATAATTGTTATCATTGCTATGTTTCTTCTTATTGTTTACTAAAGAGGAAAATTTTCTAAATGAATCTTGATTTTTCGGAATTACAATTTTTATGATTCATAATGAATTGAGAGATTTAATATATATAAATTGATATCTTGTTCTCCTACAAGATTGAATGAATTTTATCTCTATCGTGATCTCCTAAAAATTCTTTTCGTTATTTATTTAAGAGAAGATTTGTTAAAATGAATCATGGTTTCTCTTAATTTCTCGGAATTATAACTTAAAAATTCTTTTTATAAATCAAGATTATCTACTATGATTCTTTCTTTTCACTATTTGAGTTATCCAAAAAGAATCATAATATGTCTCTTGATATTCATAATTTGTCTTCATGATTTGTATATCTCATCACCAAATTTTTTTTATTATTCTGAATGTGATGAAATGAAATTATGCATGAAATACTCATGAGAAGTTATGATCATGCATGATAGGATGTAATGTAATTTGACATTTAGATACCATCATGATTTGAAATACTATGATTTGTTGCTAAAATGATGTATCATGAATGCTTAAGTATCATATATGATATGTCAATAGTGATGATTGATTTTTGGTATCATGCAAGAATGATAGGTAAGGTTTTGAAATTGTGCATGTCTTAATTTGAAACTATAATGATGCACAAACATATTGAATTAAGAATGATACTTTATCTTTGTCATGATTTAAAAATTGATGTAAAGGGAAAAAAATTACAAAATTACATTCTTTCGTTATTTTTTACAATGACAAAGGGGAGAAAAGTTGCTAGTTTGCACATTATAAAGAGAAGCAAATAGCTTGCTCAGCTCAAAAGAGAAATAAAGATTGCTAACTTGCATATTTCAAGAAGCAAAAGTTGCTTTTGTAAATATCTCAAAATTGCTAGCTTGCATGTTCTAAAATGTTATAAAATTCACTAGCTTGCATGATGTAGAACTTGTTATCTTGAACATCATCAAGAATTGCTATCTTGCAATCTCAAGAGAAGAAAAAGTGCCATCTTGCCTATCTCAAGAAGCAAAACTTGAAACTTGCACATTGCAAAAGAAAGCAAGAATTGCTAGCTTGCACACTTCAATAAAAGGCAAAATTTTTATCTTGTATTCTTTTTCGAAAACTTGCTAGCTTAAACATTGCAAAGAAAAGCAAACATGCTAAACTTTACACTTCTCTAAAACTTGCTAACCTGCATGATGATAAAACTTGAGATTATATTTATTATGTAATGATTTGAAATTATATCTAAATAGTTACTAGTTACACTTTTCCTTTTTGTTGATGACAAAGGGGAAGAAGTTATGGTGACAATTATGTATGGAATGATGTATTGAATGATTTGATTATGCATGATTTTATGATGATGTGTTGTAAATATTAATGATTAAATTTACTTTGACTTGAATTCAATTTGAATTCAAGAGTTCTCTCAAATATGGCATATTGATAGGGGGAGTTTGTTTAAACTCTGGTAGTTTAGTTTAAACTCCGTCATCAATTGGTTATCATCATCAAAAAGTGGGAGATTATTGAATCTCCCATTTTGATGATAAAATCAATTGATGTGTTTTCAATCTAATGTGTATTTGAGTGACATAGGGCTAACGTCGATCAAGAGAGGAAAATTGATTAAAGCATAAAGAATCATGTTGGGCCAGAGTAAATATATTAGAAGATTGGACGTCAAGCCGAAGGAACGGTCGACGTGTCGGCAGAAGGCTTCGGGACATGAATTTGGGCATCGAGCCTCGAAGAGCGGATATTGTGCCAAGGAGATCAAAATTGCAGAGGTCAACATGCCGATTGGGCAAAGGCCATAAAAGAGAACGATGCACCAAAGGATCGAACAAAGCGCCGGAAGAGCCATTGACATGCCGGACAACACATAATTAGTGCTTGTAATAATTTACTTAGATCAAGTTAGTTTAGGTCTAATTAAGTTGGTATTGGGTTAAAATAATGATAACTCAATTAGGGACTAATTAGGCCTAAATTGGGAGTAATTTAGGCTCATTGGGAGGCTCATTCAATGACCCAAATGTTGGGCCAAGCGGTGGCACCGCTAGAATTGGCGGTAGAACCGCTTGTGAGTTGGAAAACTCAAAAAACTTGGTCTCCGAGACTATCAAGTGGTGGTACCACCAGTCAAGGCGGTGGTACCACCAGTCAGGGTGGTGGTACCGCCCAGACATAGTCTCCTAGGTGGTAGTACCACTAGACTGGGCGGTGGTACTACCCAGTATTAGGCTGCAAGCGATGGTACCGCCCATACCCTGAAAACTCGGGGATTTAAATTTTGTGCTCCAAATTTGAATCCATTTGGGGCTTATAAATACCCAGCTATTCCTGCATGGGGTAGCAAGAAATATTGCAAAACTCTGTGATTCTAAAGTTGCAAACCTTAGAAAGTTGAGTTCTCTCCTCCCAAAGCTTAGAGAGAGTTCTAAGGAAGGTGTGAGAGGGATACCTTATAAAAGAGGTTGTAAAAAGTTATCTCCTAAACCTATGAAAAAGAGAAGAGAGGTGTAAAAGGGTAGTTGGTCTTTGCCTATTGAAGGAAGACCGTTAGTGGATGTCGGTGGCCTCGACGGAAGAGGAATCGGGAGTAAATGTAGGTCACAACGACCGAACCACTATAAAATCTGGTTTACATTTCTTTTTTGTTATTTACATTTATTATAAATTTCTATACTTCCTCTTTACTCTAACTGCACATCCTTACGAACATATTTCAAGTTATCATATTTCCAAAATTGATTTTATTGAACGAAAGATTTAATGAAGTTGACGTTTTTACCGCTGCACTAATTCACCTCACCCCCCCCCCCCCCCCCCCTCTTAGTGCCGATTCATTCCTAACATAACTAACTTGGTCAACCTTAAGTAACTCACCAAGAAGTTTGATTTGGGGCTAACTGACCTAGTCACCTCAAGTGCTCATCGAGGAGGTTAGGAATAACCACCTGGTTACCTTGGGCACTCACTAAGGCGATCAGGTCAAGATTGACTGACCTAGTTAGCTTGGGAGCTTGTTGAGGAGGTCGAGGCTGGCTGACTTGATCACCTCAAGAACTTGTAGAGGAGATCAGGTTAGGAATGGGCAACCCAGTTACCTCAAGAGCTCACCAAGGAGGTTGTCTCATGAGGTATGCCTTGTACAAGTATTGGATACTTACCTTGAGAGGGTGCGTCAAGTGTTATTGAAAGGCTCATTCAGAGAGGGGCATGTCAAGTGTCGTTAAGATTCTTGTTGAATCTTGAATTTTAATGATGAAACCAATTGATAGCGTTATGATTTAATCTACATTTTAAGTGACGCATGACTAGCTTCGATTATGGAGAGACAATTAAAGTAGGAAGAATCAATGTTGGGCCAAAGTGGAATATGTCAGAAGATTAGACGTCGAGCTAGGGGATCGATCGACGTGTCGGCAGAAGGCTTCGTATCATGAGTTCAAGCATCAGGCCTAGAAGAGTGACATTGCACTAAGAAGATCAGAGTTGCATAGGTCAACATGTCCATAGGCAAAAGGCCACAAAAGAGGATGATGCACCAAAGGATTGGACGAAGCGTCGATGAACCAATGACATGCCGAACAACATATAATTAATACTTTGTAATAATTATCTAAATCGAAGTAGTTTTAAGTTGTAATTAGGTTGGAATTAAGCCAACTCAATTAGGGGCCAATTGGGCCTATGTTAGGACTATTTTGGGCCAAGAAAAAGGCCCATTTAGTGACCCAAAAGTTAGGTCAGGCAGTTGCACCACCGGTCCAGGCGATGGCACCGCTAGAGGCTTAGTCTCTAAGACACAATCCTGAGATTGTGTTAGGTGGTAGTACCACCAAACTGGGGGGTGGTCCTGCCGAATGTCAGGTGGTGGTATTACTAGCCTGGGCAGTGGTACCGCCAAACTGGGCGGTGGTACCACTTAGTATCAATGCTGCAGGTAGTAGTACCACTTAGCATAGGTAGTGGTACCGCTAGTACCTGGAAAACCCAGGATGAGATTTTTTTTTTGCTTCATTTTTAAAGTCATTTGGGTCTATAAATACCCTAGCTATTCCTGCATGGAGTAGCATGAAATTGAGTTGAAAAAGGGGGAAAGAATCCTTATAAAAAAAATTATAAATCTCTCTTACTATAGAGTCACGTCTTCCTAGTCTTTAGAAGTTCTTCTAAAGGGAGAAGTGAGGTCTAAGTATAAAAGAGAGAAGTGTAAAGGTTCTCTCCTGAACCAATGAAAAGGATAAAAGGCTATAAGAGGGTAGTTGGTCTTCGCCGATTGAAGAAAAACTGGTAGTGGAAGCCGATGGCCTCGAGTGAGGAGGAATCGGGAGTGGATGTAGGTCACGACGATCGAACCACTATAAATCTGGTTTGCATTTATTTTGAGTTTTTTATTTTCATTGCAAATTGATTTCTTACTTTCACTATGCTTACAAATATGTTTTCAAGTGAAAATCTTTCCAATATCAGTTTTCATCGTCCAAAGTTTCAAACCGACATAATTTTTCATAAGTATTAATTTACCCCCCCTCTTAGTACCAACTCGATCCTATCATTAGTATCAAAGCCACATTTTTCTTATTTGGTTTAACACCTAAGAGAAATAACTTTTATTGGCTTTCAAGAAGGTCACTTTATCATTCATTCTCCTATGTTCAATGGGATGGACTACACTTATTGGAAAACTTATATTAAAGTTTTCTTACTTTCATTGAACCTCAATTTATGGAATATCATTAAAAATAGTTTTCAAAAGTCTTCTAATCCAATGAACGAATGGAATGATTTGGAGAAGAAATTTTTTTCTTTAAATGCTAAAGTGATGAATGCTTTATTTTGTGCTCTAAATAAAAATAAATTTAATCGAGTTTCTATTTATGAAATTGTACATAATATTTGGAACACTTTTGAAATCACACACGAATACACTAATAGAGTTAAAGATTTGAAGATAAATCTTTTAATACATGATTTTGAGTTATTTCATATGAAACCAAGTGAAACCATTGGAGACATGTACACCCATTTTACAGATATCGTCAATGGTTTGAAATCATTTGGTAAATATTTTTCTAATTTTGAACTTGTTAACAAAATACTAAGATCCCTTCTAAAAAGTTGGGATCCGAAAGTGACAACAATATAAGAGACAAAGGACTTAAACAAATTTTCACTTGAAGAACTATCGGGTCTTTGATGACCTACGAAATAACTTATATGACACATGATGAACTTAAGAACAACCTTCCAAAGAACAAGAACGATTTTTCACTTAGAACAAAAGAAGACCACTTGAGTGAAAGCTCAAGTGATGATGACCTTGAACTCATAACAACAAAGTTTAAAAAGTTCATAAAATAATAATAAAAAATAAAAATAAAAATAAAATGAAGAGGTTACCAAAGAAGAAGAAAATACTTAAGGTGACTTGGGATAAATCGAGTACCTCTAAAAACGAGGAGCAAACCAACAAAGACAAAGTGGTGAACTATACCTTGGTTGCCTTGGTGGCTCTCAATGATGAGGTAAATAACTCACCTGAAACCTCTTTACCTTACTATGAAATTACTTAATATTTTTCATGAGTTATTTTTAAATTAATTAGTAAAAAAATATAAAAAATATTATCATGCTTCTTTTTCTAGTGATTGTAGAAAAAAAAGATCATGACAATTACGTGTTTTATAAAGGAACAAAATGTTAGATTTAAATCTAATGGTTATACACCTAATAAAATTAATCCTATGTATGTTTTAAGAAGCAATAATGTGTATCTTTATGATTTCTGTATTGCTTTTTGGTTTTAAACGACGATGCATATTATGATTTGGCATAAAAGATAAAGGCATATTTGTATAAAATAAATTACATAAATTGAAACAACTAAAAAGGGAATACATTTTGAAAATTTTTCTATCTCTATCTTATCCATTTTTCAATAAGAAATTGATAAATCTATTTATGTCATTTTTAATATCTTGAAAGTGATTTTGATAATTTAACAAATTAAATGAGTTGAAAATAATGATGAATATTTTGAAAATAAATGTTTGCATCATGCTTGATGGTTTTACATTTTAAAATTATGCATGATGAGTTGAAGTAATGATGGTTTAAAAAATATTTATTCAAATACATAAATCGATAATCTTTTTATCACATGAATCATAATTCCTTTACTTAATGACTCAATATTTCTTATGCATGAACCAAGTTCTCATTTCTTCTTATCATTTACTAAAGAGAAGATTTTTTTTTATGAATTATGATTTTTCTTATAAATTTTAACTTGAATTTTTTTAATATATGAATCATGATCTTGACAACTTGAGATTTTTTATACATGAATCGAGATCTTTTATTCTCTTATGTTCCTTTTTGCTATTTACTAAAGAAAATATCTTTTTCGAAATTCATGACTTTAGATTTTAAATATAAATGAAAAGCATGAAAAACATGAATTATTTCCCATACTATTCGGTCTCCTAAGATTTCTTCTCGTTCTTTTTTTTTTTAAAGGAGATCAAAACAAATCGTATCTTTTGGTATTCACATGATCTTTGATATTATATCTTTCTTGACATTATTTTTATTATGTATAATTCTTTTGTATTTATAATTGTATATCTTATGTGATGCCTAGAAAATTGATGTAAAGGGAAATGAATTGCACATTTGTGTTATTTCCCTCTTTTTGCCAATGACAAAAGGGGAGAAAGAATTGCTAATGTACACATCTCAAAAGAGAACCAAAATTTGCTAGCTTGTATAATTCAAGAAGAAGCAAATCACGCTAGCTTGCACGTCGCAAAGAAAAACAAACTTACTAGCCTATATATTCTAAAGTGGTGTAAAATTTGATAGCTTACATAATCTAAAATGATGTAAATCTTGCATTCTTTTTCAAAAAAACTTGCTAGCTTGAACATCGCAAAGAAAAGAAAATATGTTATCTTGCATATCTTAAAAGGTGCAAAAGTTTTGCTAACTTTCATATCTGAAAAACTTGCTAGCTTACATGATGATATATGCAATGATGTTTCAAAAACTTGAAATTATGTTTATAATACAATGATTTAAAGTTATATCTAAAAAATTTGCTAGTTGCACTTCTCCTTTTTGTTAATGACAAAGGGGGAGAAGTTATGATGATAATCATACATGGAATGATATATTGAAATTTTGATTATGCATGATTTTATGATGACATGTTGCTAGGATTCATAATTTATTTCTGAATTTATGTTTCTATCAATATGGCATATTGATAGGGAGAGTTTGATTTAAACTCCGTCATCAATTAGTTCTCATCATTAAAAATGGGGAGATTGTTAAATCTCGGATTTTGATGATGAAACCAATTGATAGCGTTTATGATTTAATCTGCATTTTGAGTAACGCAAAACTAACTTCGATTATAAAGTGGCAGTTAAAGCAGGAAGAATCAATATTAGATCAGAGTGGAATATATCAGAAGATTAGACATCGAGCCGGGAGTGTTAGGATCGAGAGCACTAAGAGGGGGGGGTGAATTAGTGCAGCGGAAATCTTTCAGCGATTAAAAATGAAAGCTGCGTTCGTTCGATAAAGACTATTTTGATGCAAAAGC
>LVTN01003301.1:0-18994 GCA_001649415.1 Musa itinerans
TAGAATCTGCTAGGGTTCTAACAAAAACTTTATGAATTTTTTTTGCTTTAACCTTAATTCTTCTTGAATACATATACTAGTTAGCTCATTCAAGTCTCATTTATCCTTGTTTGTATTATAGTGAATCTTGAATGAGCCAAACTAAGGAGGAAGAGAATTAAAAATTAAGTGCACAAGAAAAGACATTTATATCCATGTTTAATATTTTAAGCTTCATAGCCTTGTCAACTATATTAAGAATGTAATCCTAAATCTCTTGTGTATTCTTATAATGAGTCATAATATATTTTTTTATTAATGTATTAGCTAATAATTTTTTAACATATTTAAACCTATCTTTAATAGCCTTTAGATATTCTTGTGTACTAGTTACAAGCGATCATGAAGTCTTAATATTGTTTGCAATTGTCATTCTTATAAATATTTTTAGGATCAAAATCAGCACTAAGAGGGGGGTGAATTAGTACTGACGGTAAAAATTACATTGATTCGAAAAACTTCAATGATTTGGAAAGTTTGATTCAATGAAACTCATATCGAAAATGATATCGAAAGTATGCTTCACTTGAAGTAAATATAATAAGCAATTAAAACAGAGAACAACAATTATGAAGAGTAGAAAGAAAGTGCACACCAAATTTATAGTGGTTCGGTCGTCGTGACCTACGTCCACTTTCGATTCCTCTACCGTCGAGGCCACCGACATACACTAACGGTCTTCCTTTAGTGGGCGAAGACCAACTACCCTTTTATAACTCTTTCTTCTTTTTATAGGTTTAGAAGTCAACCTTTACAAGCCTCACACCTCTCTTAGAATGATCACAAAGATAAAGAAGGAGGACACTTAGCACTTTTTCAACCCTTTTACAACCCAAAATCTTAAGACTTTTGTTCACACTTTCATGCTCTTTCATGTAGGAAAGAGTGGGGTATTTATATGCCCTAATGACTTCAAAAATAGAGCCAAAAAGTATCTCATCTCGAGTTTCTAGGGTACTAGCAGTACCACCGCCTATAGATTGACACTAGGAGATACCACCACCTAACAGAGCCTCGGAGATTGGACTCTGGCGATACCATTGCTTGATAGGATAGTACCACTACTTGGCAGTATTAATTGTCGACAATACCACTGCCTAGTTTGGGCGGTACCACCGCCCAAACTACTTGGGAGGCTAAGCCTCAAGTGGTTCCATCGCCTAGTCTGGGTGGTGCCACCACCTAACATAGCTACAAGTGGCTGAATGGGCCATACAACTAGCCCAATTTAGCCCTATTTTGGGGCTAATTGGCCCCTAATTGAGTTAGTAGGATTTCTCCCAAAACTAACTCAAATTAAAGTTCTAACTACGATAAATAAGGCTAATACAATTACGATACAAGCAATATAAGTTGTCCGACACGTCAATTGTTCGACTAAACTCTCGATGAACTTCCAGTGGACTCCCGACGATCTTCCGGCAAGCTTTCGGCGAACTCCCGATAAACTTCTAACGAGCTTTCGCTGCATTGACTAATCCTTCGATGTATCATCTGATTCATCCAACCCAATGCCCGTTCATTGACTCTGGCACAACAATCGATTTTTCTTTAATTGTTTTACCTTTTTCACGATCGTAGTTAGTCCTGCATCACTTATCTCAATATATGAATTAGATCATTAATTTATCAATTGATTTCATCATCAAAATATGAGATTCAATAATCTCCCCCCTTTTGATGATGACAACTAATCGATGATGGAGTTAACCTTAAGTCCTCCTATCTATATGCCATATTGAGATAAGGAAAACTTGAATTCAAAAAGAATCACAACCTTTGAATTCATAGTGATCAAATGCAATATATCATATCAAAATTTCATACATTGTACATCATCATAGTTTCAAGTCATCAAAGTATAACATGCACAATTTCATCACTTCATGCATGATAACAAATCAACATTACTTTGGGCATAATCTACATGATACTAAAGCATTCATCACTTCATGCATGATACCAAAATTAACATTAATTTGAACATATCATTCATGATGCCAAAGTATTCATATTTTTAATCATTTTGGGCATAACATATATGATACTAAAGCATTTTTTAACCATTTATCACTTCATGCATGATACCAAATTAAACATCATTTTGGCATGATTCCAAACATTCATCATTTCTCCCCCTTTGTCATCAACAAAAAGGAGAATCATTCAACAAGTATTTGAACTATGCAAGTAAGTCTTACACCATTTTATGCAAGCTAGCAAATTTATAAAATGAGAAGTTAAGCAAAAACTTTGCAAGATAACTACTTTTGCTTCTTGATAGGGTAAGCTAGCACTTCTCTTTAGATATGCAAGCTAGTATTTTTGCTTTTCTTGAGATGCTAGCAAGTTTCTTTCTCCCTTTTGTCATACAAATAAAAAGAAGGAAAGAAGAAGAAGAAAAAGAAGAAGAAGAAGAAGAAGAAGAAGAAGGGAGGAATTCATTTATCACAAGAAAAATATAAGAACCGAAAGACCATAAACCAAACTTCTACTTCCTAAATAGAAAGAGAAAAGATTCATCATATAAAAGATCAAAATATGCATATTAAAAATTCATGAATCAAATCCCTATTCTTGTAAATAGAAGGAAGAAGAATTCATAGAAAATGATTATCACATTAAAGATCATCATATAGGAAATGATCATCACATACCAAAAGTTCATGAATAAAAACTCTTCTTTCATGAGTAGAGTGAGAAAGAATCTTAGGAAAAGATCATCAATTGAAGGATAAAAAATCCATGAATAAAACTTCAAGAAGGTGAGAGTAAATGATCTCGATAAAAAGAAAATTCAATTTCTAAAAAGAACTGAGAAATCCAAAAAATATATATGAAGAACTCATGCATTTGGAAGATTTAATATGCCTAATTCTCTTCTAATAAAATCAAATTATTCCTCATTTAAAGGTTTTGTAAAAATATCAGCTAATTGATGTTTTGTATCAATAAATTCTAAAGATATATCATGGTTATTAACATAATCTCTAATAAAATGATGCCTGATGTTAATATGTTTAGTTCTACAGTGTTGAATGCGATTTTTTAAAAAACATATTGCACTAGTGTTATCACATTTTCTAGGTATGTTTTTCAAGTGAATTCCATAATCTTCTATATGTTTTTCATCCATATAACTTGAGCATAACATGCACCTACTATTATATACTCAACTTCAGTTGTAGATAATACAACCGAGTTTTGTTTCTTGGAAAACCAAGAGATAAGTGCATGAACTAAGAGATGACATGTTCCTAATGTGCTTTTTCTATCTACTCTATATCCAGCAAAATCTACATCGGCATAAGCAATTAATTCAAAGTTTTTAAAATTTGGATACCATAATCCTAGATTAGGAGTTTCTTTTTGGTATCTAAAAATTCTTTTAACATCTTTAAGGTGAGATTGCTTGAGATTAGATTAAAATCTAGCACAAAGTCTAATACTAAATGTAATGTCTGGTCTAGTTGCGGTGAGATATAATAAACTATATATCATGCCCCTATACGTCATTTGATCAAAATTTTCTCCATCATGGTCCATATCTAACTTTGTGAAAGTGCTCATTGGTGTGTTAATAGCCTTAGAACTATCCATATTGAATCATTTTAATATATCTAAAGTATATTTAGTTTGACTAACAAAGATTCCTTCACATAGTTTCTTAATTTGCAATCCTTAAAAAAAGTTAATTTGCCCATTAAGCTCATTTCAAATTTATGGTTCATACTTTTGGCAAAATGTTCACATAAAGACTCATTCGTAGAACCAAAAACAATATCATCAACATAAATTTGAACTATAAGAAAATCATTTTCAAAATATTTAATAAACAATGTGGTATCAACCTTGTCTTTCAAAAAATCATTCTTAATTAGAATGGAAATAAGTCTCTTATACCAAGCCCTTGGGGATTATTTCAAACCATAGAGAGCCTTAGACAACTTAAAAATATGATTAAAAAAATAGCATTCTCAAATATAGGTGGTTGTTCAACATAAACTTCTTCGGAAATAAAGTCATTAAGAAAAGTATTTTTAACATTCATTTGAAATAACTTAAAATTATTACAACTAGCATAGGTAAGGAGCATCTTAATTGCTTCAAATCTAGCCATAGGAGCGAAGGTTTCTTTATAATTAATACCTTCTTCTTGGTTAAAACCTTTGACCACTAATCTAGCCTTGTTTCTAACCATGGTACCAAGTTCATCTTGCTTGTTTCTAAAGACCCATTTAGTAGCAATTACTAAATGGTCACTAGGTCTAGGAACAAGCTTCTATACCTCATTTCTCTCAAATTGATTTAATTTCTTATGTATTGCAAAGACCCATGAATCATCTTTTAGGGCTTCGTTAATGCATTTTGGTTCAATTTGAGATAAGCAGGCTGCATTAGCATAAAAATTCTTAAATGAAGAGCGAGGTTGAATACATTTTATTGTATCTCTAATGATTAGCACCTTAGGATGAGCATCTACATACTTCCAATCCTTAGGTAAGGATTCTTTGGAAGAAGATGCATCCAAGTTGCTTGGGGGAGGAGAGTTTTCATTCAAATTTAAAGCATCAAAATTAAAATCATCATCAAAATAATTTTTCTTAAATTTGGAAAGCTCATTAGAAAAAACATGAATAGATTCCTCTATAACTAAAGTTCTTTTATTAAAGATACAAAAAACTTTAGATATAGAGGAATAACCAAGAAAAACGCCTTCATCGAATTTTGTATCAATTTCTTCTAAGGCATCTTTTTTATTTAAAATAAAATATTTACAACCAAAAACTTTAAAATATGAAATTTTGGGTCTTTTGTTATTCCACAATTCATAGGGAGTTTTGGAAAGTAATGGTCTTATAAGAATCCTGTTCATGACATAGCATGCTGTGTTAATGACTTTGACTCAAAAATATTTGGGTAGGCTATGTTCGTTAAGCATGGTTCTTGCCATTTCTTGTAAACTCCTATTTTTTCTCTCAATAACTCCATTTTGTTGAGGGTTTCTTAGAGTAGAGAAGTTGTGGTTATACTCATTTAAATCATAAAATTTTTTAAAATCATGGTTTTAAAATTCATCACTATGATCACTTTGAATAGAGGCAATCATAAAACCCTTTTCATTTTGAACTAATTTATAAAATTTTAAAAAATATTTAAAGCAATCACTTTTATATGCCAAGAAGTATGTCCAAGTATATCTACTATAATCATCAACAATTATAAAGGTATATTTACTATCTCCTAGGCTTGTTGTATCAATTGGTCCAAATAAATCCATATGGATCAATTATAGTGGTCTAGAGGTGCTTATTTGATTCTTTGATCTTTGAAGGTGACAAATTCTTTGTCTTAGCTAGTGAGCTTAGAGAAGTATGTTGGATCTCCGGTCATGTGCCTTGAGCATCCACTATCAAGGTACCAACTCTTGCTTCTAGCTTGTGATTGTAAACATATCTACAAGAAATGGGGTTTTCTTTTGGGTACTCATTTAACTTTCGGTCCCTCATAAATAGATCTACCTATCATTGAGTGATTTATGGTTCTTTTAGGAACCCAAACTAATTTGTGTGGACTATACCTTTTAAATGGACATTTGTAGGCAAAATGACCATATTTTCTATAAAAATTATATTTTTCTCTAGGTGAGACATATAATATAGGTCATTTAATGAAGATAGTTGGCTTTTGTTGAGTGTTACTCACAAAGTCAATTCCTTTCTTTCTATGAACATGACCCTTATTTGCAAGGATCATGTTTAGAGATTTATTACCTATTTTAAAATTTTCTAATATTTCTTGTAGTAATAAAATTTTCTTTTTAAATGACTTTAACTCTTCACATTGAGTACAAGGAGTTAACATACACTTATCATGCTCATTTTTCAATTTTTCAAGTTCACTAGAAAGAGAAGCATAATCCTTTTTCAATAATTTATATTTTTTACTAACTAATTTACATTCATCAAACAAATCATGAAAAACACTTAATAATTCATCAAAAGATAAATGAGCTTTGATTGAGTCACTTACCTCATCGCCAACCACCATTAATGCATAGTTAGCAACTTCTTTTTTATTGGTTGGCTCCTCGTCTTTGGATATACTTGAGTCATCCCAAGTAACTTTGAGCGCTTTCTTTTTCTTTGGTAGCTCCTTCTTCACTTGGGGACATTCATTTTTGAAGTACCCTGGCTTCTTATAATCATATCATATTATTTGGTTCTTTTTGAGTTCACTTTTGTTCTTAATGTCTTGTTTTGTTTTGTTCCTTTTTAAGAATTTTTTAAACTTTCTTTTAAAGAGTGCCAAGTCATTATCATCATCATCATCACTTGAGTTTTCACCCAAGTGGCATTCTTTGGTTTTTGTTGGGAAATCTAGGGGCGACATCATATGTGTAATGGAAGAACATAAAATAAAAAACCCTAAATTTCCCAATACGTGTTCGTCATCGTGCGTAGATTGGTATGCAAAACTCGTAACACAGAAAATCATGCGTGAGATAGTTGTGTTACTTAGGAAGATCATATATCCCTGAATCCCTACAGATCTGTAGGAGTGGATGAAGAAGGTCAAGCGTCCTCCTCTCTAGCGGTGATCCACACAGTAAGCTGCGATGACGCTCCTCAAATCTCCAAGCCTGCTATTTAAAGAGGAGAAGGGGAGAGGAGAATAGGAGATGGATACTAGGAAGCCCTTGCCTCTGGGTCTTTAGTTCCCTCCTATTTATAGAGGCCCCTAGTTAACCCTAATGGATCATGCCCTATTGGGTATTGGATCTTCATCTAATTACTCAAGCCTCTTAGATTAGTGGATTTCTATATAATAATCTCCTATTAGCTCTTATTGGTTCTCATCCATGGGATCCAATAATTCAGAGGCTTATTGGATATCCAATAAGATAGGGGCTCCAGCGAATATTTCATATCCGAACCTCTACTCGTCATAATACCTACCATATGTGTATGACCCTCTAGGCCCAATATCGAGCTAGCCATGAGTCATACCTATCAGAACTCCTTCTGGCTCAGTGAATTATTATCTCCATAATAATTCACTCAATTCATTGACTACGGACATACTAGGCCATTATGCCACAGTCCCCAGTGTTGAATCCCAGATTTTGATAATGAAACCAATTGAGAGTGTTTATGATTTAATGTGTAGTTAAGTGACACAGGGCTAATGTTGATTATAAAAGGCATATTGATTAAAGCAGGAGGAATCAGATGTTGGGCTGGAGCAACCATGTCAGAAGATTGGATGTCGAACCGGAGGAATGGTCAACGTATCAATAGAAAGCTTCGAGCCATGAATTCAAGTATCGGGCCAAGAAGATCGGACATTGCACCAAGAAGATCGGATGTTGCGAGAAGACAACATACCGATTGGGCAATACACCGAAGGAGAGGACGATGTAGTGAAGAATCAAATGAAGCGCCGAAAGAACCAATGACATATCGGACAATATAGGATTCGCTTGTAATCAATTGTCTAGATCGAGTTAGTTTAGTGTCTAATTGAATCGGTTTAGAATGTAATTAGACTAACTCAATTAGGGGTCAATTGGGCCAAAAATGGAATTGTTTTGGGCCAAGAGAAAGGCTCATTCAGTAACCCAAGTTTGGGCTATGTTGGGCTAAGTGAAAGGCCCAAACAGTGACCAAACAAGTGAAACTATTGTGGGACAGTTTTCGAGACTATGTCAGGTGGTGGTACTGCTTAGACATAGTCTTTGAGAAACTATCAAGCGGTGGTACCGCCAGACTAGGCGGTGGTACCACCCAGTGTCAAGGTGTCAAGCGGTGGTACTACTAGACTATGCAGTAATATCGCCCAGTGTTAGATTGGAAAGTGACGGTATCACCCAGCATAGGTCATGGTACCGCTCGTACTTAGGAGACCTAGGATGAGACATTTTTAGGCTCCAAGTTTGACTCAACTTGAGGCCTATAAATACCTCTATCATCCTTGGTTAAAATACACATAATTGGGAGCAAAAAAGAAAAGAAAACACTGTTATAATTTTGTGTGAACTCCTCTCAAAACTTAAGTGTCAGGTTTGTTTAAGAGAGGAGTGAAAGGGGGTTATAAAGGTTCTCTCCTGAACCTGTCAAAAGGAGAATTAAGTTGTAAGGGTGATTGATCTTCGCCCATTGAAGGAAGATCAATAATGGATGCCGGTGGCTTCGACGGAAGAGGAATCGGTGGAGTGGATGTAGGTCACGACGACCGAACCACTATAAAAATCGGGTTTGCATTTCTTTTGAGCAATTTACTTTAACTGCAAACTGCCTCCTTACTTGCTATACTCTTTCGTACGCTTTCAATTTAAGCATATTTACGAAATAGGTTAATCAAAACGAAAGATTTTTAGAACTGACATAATTTTATCCGCTGCACTAATTCACCCTCCCCTCTTATTGTCAACTCGTTCATAATAGTTGGTATTAGAGTCTGGTTTTTCTCATTTGGTTTAACACCTAAGAGAAATGGCTCTTTTCGGCTTTCAAGAGGGTCACTTTCTCATTCGTCCTCCTATGTTCAATGGGATGGACTACACATATTGAAAAACTCGAATGAGAGTTTTCTTGCTCTCTTTGGATTTGAATTTATAGAATATTATCGAAAGCAGTTTTCAAATGTCTTCTCTTCCAATGAACCGTTGGAATGATTTGGAGAAGAAGACATTTTCTTTAAATGTTAGAGCTATGAATGCTCTATTTTGTGCCTTAGACAAAACTGAATTCAATCGGGTTTCTACTTGCAAAATGACTTTCGATATTTGGCACACTCTTGAAATCACACATGAAGGCACTAGTAGAGTAAAAGATTCTAAGATAAATCTTTTGATGCATGATTTTGAACATTTTTGAATGAAGCCAAGTGAGACTATTGGAGACATGTACACCCATTTTATGGATATCGTCAATAGTCTAAAAGCATTTGGCAAATATTTTTTAAATTTTAAACTTATTAATAAAGTTTTACGATCTCTTTCTAAAAATTAGGACTCTAAAGTAACGACCATTCAAGAGGTTAAGGATTTGAATATTTTTTCGATTGAAGAACTTATTGGGTCTTTGATGACCTACGAAATAACCATTGTGGCACAAAACAAATATGAGAATAACCTTCCAAAGAATAGGAAGGATTTGATACTTAGAACAAATGAAGACTACTTGAGCGAAAGCTCAAGTGATGATGAACTTGAACTTCTTACTATAAAACTTAAAAAGTTCATTAAACAAGAATTAAAAAATAAAAATGAACTTCAAAATAAGTTGCCCAAGAAGAAGAGAGCACTCAAAATGACTTGGGATGAAATGAGTTCATTCGAAGATGAGGAGAAAACCAACAAAAGCGAGGTGACAAACTATGCCTTAACAACTTTCAACAATAAGGTAATCAAAATCCCCTTAGTTTATTTCAAAATTACATGATGCTTTTCATGAGTTATTTTAAATTAGTTAGTAAAATAAAAAAATAAAATAAAAATATATCATGCTTCTTTTTCTAGCTATTTTGAAAAATGATAATGACAATTGCATGTTTTATGAAAATACAACAAAATGATGCTTGTACACCTAGTATGATTAATCTTATGTTTAAGAAGCAATAATATATATCATGTTGATTTCCGTATTGCTTTTCAATTTTGATTGAAGATGCCTTATGTTCAATGAAACCATGCTTAATGTTTTAATGAAAATACTAAGAGGTTTAATATCATGCTTAATGAGTTTATCTTTCGAAATTATATATAATGATTCTTGTGATTTATGGATTGTCGATCTTTGCCAGAATGAAAGTTCTTTTTCGTTTTAAACGTTGATGCATATTTTTATTTGGCATAAAAATTTGGGCATGCTTATATGAAATCAATCATATGAATTGAAACACTAAAAAGAGGAAAGCTTTCTCCTTAAAAAATTTCTTTTTCTCTATTTTATCATTTTTTCAAAAAGAGATTAATGAATCTATTTATGTCACTTTTAATGAATCTCTTGAAAAGTGATTTTGATGATTTAATGATTTGAAATTGAATGAGGAACAGTTGGATTTCATTAGAAGAGAATTAGGAATGCTAAATCTTCCAAATGTATGAATTCCTTTCTTGGATTTCTTGGTTCTTCATAACTTGAATTTTATTTTTAAATCGAGATCATCTTTCTCTTTGCAAAAGAAGAGCCTTGATTCATGGATTTTTTATTCTTCATTTAATGATCATTTCCCATGAATTTTTCCTCACTCTTCTCACGAAAGTAGAATTTTTATTCATGGACTTTTAGTATGTGATGATCATTTGCAAGAATAGGGATTTGATTTTGTATAGACATCTTGATCCTTTTAATGAATCCTTTCTCTTTGCTAAAATAGAAGCTTGATTCAATGAAACTCATTTATTATGGATTTGACTTGGTTCAATTCTTTTCATGAAATTGGTTCTTGATTTTTTCTAGAGAATGAATTTCTCCCTTACTCTTCTTCCTCTTCTTCTTATCTTTTTATGACAAAGGAAGAAAGACACTTGCTAAGAAGAACCAAAAAGCTTTTAAGCAAAAATGCTACCTTCTTATTTTTCATGTAAAATTTTTGCTTAACTTCTCATTTTTGCTAGCTTGGATAAATTGGTGTAAAACTTACTTGACATGCTTTCAAACATTTGCATTGTTGAATAATTTTCCTTTTTGTAGATGACAAAGGGAGAGAAAATAAATGATGAATGTTTGGTACTAATAATCATGAAGTGACAAATATTTAAAAATTTTAATATCTTAGCATCATGAATGTTATTCCCAAAATGATGTATCATGAATGCTTGAGTATCATGCATACCAAAGTAATATTGATTTGAAAATTTATTGTGTTAGTATCGTGCATACCCAAGTAATATTGATTTAAAAATTTGTTGATTTAGTATCATGCCCAATGTAATAATGATGATGACTTGGCATTTCTTACAAGAAAACTTTATAGGTTAAAATTTATTTTTCTTTACCCCAATCATGTTCTTGTTAGTATCGTGCATACCCAAGTAATATTGATTTAAAAATTTGTTGATTTAGTATCATGCCCAATGTAATAATGATGATGACTTGGCATTTCTTACAAGAAAACTTTATAGGTTAAAATTTATTTTTCTTTACCCCAATCATGTTCTTGATTTCTCGATATTTGAGATTTTTCTATAAATCGGGATCTTGTTTTTGAACTCCCATGTTTCTTAATAAAAGGGCAAAAAATTATAATATTGTATTCTTCCCTTCTATTTGACAATGAAATATGGGGAGCAAATTTTGCTAGCTTACTAGCTAGCTTGTATACTTCAAGAAGAAGCAAAAAGTTGTTAGTTTGCACATCATAAAGAGAAGCAGAAAGCTTGCTCATCTCAAAAGATGCAAAACTTTGCCAACTTTCAAATGTTGTAAAATTCACTAGCTTTTATAATATAGAACTTGCTATCTTGAACATCACCAAGAATTTTTATCTTGCAATCTCAAGAGAAGCAAAAGTGCTATCTTGCCTATCTCAAGAAGCAAAACTTGCAACTTGCACATTGCAAAAGAAAGCAAGAATTGGTAGCTTGCATACTTCAATAAGAGGCAAAAATGCTATCTTGCATTCTTTTTCAAAAACTTGCTAGCTTAAACATTGCAAAGAAAAGCAAACATGCTAAACTCTGCATATCTCTAAAACTTGCTAGCTTGTATGATAATAAAACTTGAGATTATGTTTATTATGCTATGATTTGAAATGTGCACTTCTCCTTTTTGTTGATAACAAAGGGGGAGAAGTTATGATGACAATTATGCATGGAATGATGTATTGAATAATTTGATTATACATGATTTTATAATAACATGTTACAAATATTCATGATGAAATTTTTTTTTACTTGAATTCAGCTTGAATTCAAGGTTCTATCAATATGGCATATTGATAGGGGGAGTTAAGATTGACTCCATCATCAATTGGTTGTCATCATAAAAAAGGGGGAGATTGTTGAATCTTGGATTTTAATGATGAAACCAATTGAGAGTTTTTATAATTTAATGTGCATTTAAGTGACACAGGGCAAATGTCGATCAGAAAAGGCAAATTGATTAAAGCAGGAGGAATCAGATGTTAGGCCGGAGCAAACATGTCTGAAGATTGGATGTCGGGTTGGAGGAATGGACGACGCATTAACAGAAGGCTTCGGGCCGTGAATTCAGGTATCGGGTCAAGAAGATCGGACATTGCGCCAAGAAGATTAAATATTGCGAGAAGACAACATGCCGATTAGGCAATACACCGAAGGAGAGGACGATGCGCAGAAGAATCGGATAAAGCGCCGGAAGAACCAATGACCTGCTGGACAACATAGGATTCACTTGTAATCAATTATGTCTAGATCGAGTTAGTTTAGAGTCTAATTGAGTCGGTTTAGAATGTAATTAGTTCAACTCAATTAGGGGCCAACTAGGCCTAAAATGGGGCTATTTTGGGCTAAGAGAAAGGCTCATTCAGTAACCCAAATTTGGGCTATGTTGGGCCAAGTGAAAGGCCCAAACAGTGACCAAACAGGTGCAACCATCATGGCACAGTCTCTGAGACTATGTCAGGAGATGGTACTACCAGTCTGGGCGGTGGTACCACCCAGACACAGTCTCCGAGAGACTGTCAGGTGGTGGTACTGCTAGACTGGGCGGTGGTACCACCCAGTGTCAGTGTTAGTGTCAAACTAGCAAGCGGTGGTACCGTCTATGCTCGGGAGACCCGGGATATGACAATTTTAGGCTCCAAGTTTGAATCAACTTGAGGCCTATTAATACCCCTCTCATCCCTGGTTAAAATACACACAATTGAGAGCTTAAAAGAAAAGAAAATACTATTATAATTGTGTGTGAACTCCTCTCAAAACTTAAGTTTTTGGTTTGTTTAAGAGAAGAGTGAAGGGGGTTGTAAAGGTTCTCTCCTGAACCTGTCAAAAGCAGAATTGAGTTGTAAGGGTGGTTGATCTTCACCCATTGAAGGAAGATCAATAGTGGATGTCGGTGGCCTCGACGGAAGATGAATTGGTGGAGTGGATGTAGGTCACGATAACCGAACCACTATAAAAATCTGGTTTACATTTCTTTTGAATAATTTACTTTAACTGCAAACTGCTTCCTTACTTGCTATACTCTTTCATATGCTTTCAATTTAAGCATCTTTACGAAACAGGTTTAATCGAAATGAAAATTTTTTAGAACTGACGTAATTTTATCCTCTGCACTAATTCACCCCCCTTCTTAGTGCCGACTCGTTCCTAACACCCGGACGATACTAGGGAATCCAATCCTTTGGACCTATATGTCCTCAGTTACTATGTATATATAGTCCCTCAATCATCTAGTATCCCCGAAACCATATATCGTGCATAGTGTTATCAGGCCCATACAGTTTCTCCTAGAGTCTCACTCTAATCAGATTCTCTAAGAGAACTCTTTCTCTCAATCTGATGGACCTTGGCTAAGGATTTGTTTGAGCAAGAACACATATGATATTCCTCTCATAATACCAAGAGCGGATGATCCTCTATCGACACTCAATAGCCCTCGTAAGGTTGGTTGCCACTCCCAATAACTGGTTGTACTAGATTTGGAACTTCCAAACCTATAAGTTCGGTATCAAAGAGTAGAGTACTCATATAGGACATCCTTGATGTCTCAAGTCTAAGGACCAAATATACTACTAGGACTACGAAATCACTATCTAACAATAAGGCATCATCAACCATCCAGTATTCCGTGAGCGGATCAATCAGTGTACTCATTCTCTAATGAGCACCTGCATTGTAACCTTAGTGTCCCCACACAAGTAGCTATGAGACCAGCTGCCTCCATTATATGGATGGGTATACAGCACATCAGTCTATCTAGTTATCTCGAAATCCCTCTCGAGTAACCTATGACTAGGATTATTTAGGGTCTGTGTTTAAAGGTGAATTGGTTTCATTATCATGATCTCATCATGATCTGATTCCTATTGCATAAATCCATGGACATCATAATATATTTAAGCAACAAGCAATATAAAGTGATAAAATACCAAACAATAATAATAAGAAAAAAGACTACGTGTCAAGTTACACGTGTCATCACTCACGTGATTGACTTGCAAGGCATCTATAACTAGTAATCTCCCACTTGACCTAAAGTCAAATCACCTATTTGTCTGATTCCCATCAGACCCTTGTGATGCTCAAAGATAATCTAAGACAATGGCTTTATTAGTGGATTTACGATGTTATCTTCGGATGGAACTCTTTCCACTACTACATCTCCTCGGGCCACGATCTCTCTAATAAGTTGGAACCAATTTAGAACACTTCTGATGAGACCTGGGTTTCCTCATTTGAGTAATTGTCCCATAGTTATCGTAATATAATGGAATCGGCTTCTCACTGCTCGGCATGACTCCCAGATCTGTGATGAACTTCTTCATCCAGACTCCCTTCTTTGCTACCTCTACTACAGCAATATACTCAGCCTTTATGGTCGAGTCAGTAGTAGTGTCTTGCTTGGAACTCTTACAAGACACTGCTCCTCCATTTAGTGTGAACTTATACCCTGAATTAGACTTGCTATCATTGACATCAGATTGGAAGCTTAAGTTTGTGTAGCCTATTAGGAACGAGTTAGCACTAAGAGGGAGGGGGATGAATTAGTGCAAAGGTAAAAATATTGATTTTAGAAAATATTTTATTTCGATTAAACCCATTTTATAAAGATTCTTAAACTGAAAGCGTGCGGAAGAGTATAGCAAGTAAGGTAGTTTGTAGTTAAAGTAAATTGCTCAAAAGAAATGTAAACCAGATTTTTATAGTGGTTCGGTCGTCGTGACCTACTTCCACTCCACTGATTCCTCTTCCGTCGAGGCCACCGACATAGACTAATGATCTTATTTCAACAAACGAAGATTAACTACCCTTTCACACCCCTCTTCTCCTTTTCACAGGTTTAGGAGACAACCATAACACCCCCACTTACTCCTCTCGTAAACTACACTAACACTTGGAGCTTTTAGAGAAGTTCACACAAGATTACAGTAGCGTTTTCTTTTCTTTTTGCTCTCAGTTGTGTGTATATTAACCAGTGATGAGAGGGGTATTTATAGGCCTCAAGTGGATTAAAACTTGGAGCCTAAAAATGTCTCATCCCTAGTTTTTAGGGTCCTGGCGGTACCACCGCTTGTGCTGGGCAGTACCACCGCTTGTGCTGGGCAGTACCACCGCCTGCAGCACTAACACTAACACTAACACTGGCCAGTACCACCGCCTAGTTTGGTGGTACCATCGCCCAGTTTGGTGGTGCCACCACCCTGTTGAATCTTGGATTTTGATGATGAAGTCAATTGTAATTTGTTTGATATAATCTATATGTTGAGAAAAGTATACAGGATTAACTACGATGGCCATAAGACATGCAGCAGGTATTATGCCGGAGTCAAGATCAAGATCACGTTAGGAGTTCGAGAGTTCGTTAGAAGTCCGAACGTTCGTCAGAAGTTCTGCGGGAACTAACCGAGAAGTCCAAGAGCTTGCCATAGAAGCTCGTCGGAACTCGCCAAGAAAATCATCGCAAAGTCTAGGAGCTTGCCGGGAGTCCGCCGGAGCATCGTCGAGAGTTCATCGGATGTTCACCGGAAGTTCGCCGGAAGCTCGTCGGAAGAGCGATTGATGCACTGGAACACGAATTGCAGTAATCGTGTCTTAATTGTCATAGTTAGAGTATAGATTAAGTTAGGATTGGGAGGTAATCCCACTAACTTAATTAGGGGCCAATTGGGCCCTTAACAGGGGTAAATTGGGCCGAATGGAGCAACCCATTCGGCCCTTGAAATCCTGGCCGGCGATGGCACCGCCTGGGAGACTCGGTCTCCGAGGAATTCTGGGTGGTGGTACCGCCTCTGTCAGGTGGTGGTACCGCCAGAGCTTGGTCTCTAAGCTTTGTTAGGCGGTAGTACCACCCAGTAATTGTGGTGGTACCGCTAGGACCCCGGAAATCCGGGAGTGGACACTTTTAGGCTCCATTTTTGAACTCATTAGGGCCTATAAAAATCCTACCCTTTCCTGCATGAAAGTGCACCAAAATCTTGAAATATTCTTGAGTCTTTAAGGCCTTAAAGTGTTGTAAAAGCTAGAGTTCTCCTCTTTTCTTTCTAAGTGTTGAAATCATTCAAGAGAGGAGTGAAACTTGTAAGGGTTGTCTCCTAAGCTCGGCAAAAGGAGAAAAGCTATAAAAGGGTGGTTGGCTTTCGCCTATTGAAGGAAGGCCTCTAGTGGATGCCGCTGACCTCATCGGAGAAGGAAGCCGAAAGTGGATGTAGGTCATGTTGACCGAACCACTCTAAATCTGGTTTGCATTTTGTTTTGAGCAATCTTCTTTAACTACAAATCATTTCATAGCAAAGTGCTTCTTCTCCTCTTCTTGCTTTCACTACACTTATGCTCTCTTATATTTTAAAGTTATTATCTTTCCGAATCGATTCGAACGTACGAAATATTTTCTGAAATCACATAAGTTTTCCGCTGCACTAATTCACCCCACTTCTTAGTGCGCTCTTGATCCTGACAATTGGTATCAGAGCAAGGTTTACTCTCATCTGGTTTAAAACCCAAGAGAGATGGCATTTGCCGGTAACCAAGAGGGTCACTCAATTACACATCCGCCCATGTTCAATAGGACGGATTACACCAATTGGAAGACTAGAATGAGAATCTTTCTAATTTCTATGGATTTTGAGCTTTGGAACATTGTCGAAAATGGTTTTCAAAAGTCTTCTCTTCCAATGAATGATTGGAATGAGTTGGAGAAGATGACTCTTTAAATGCCAAGGCTATGAATGCCTTGTTTTGTGCACTAGATAAAAACGAGTTCAATCGAGTGTCGATTTGTGAAATGACTTTTGATATTTAGCACACACTCGAAGTGACTTATGAAGGCACTAGTAGAGTGAAAGAGTCAAAAATCAACCTTTTAATACATTCTTATGAATTATTTCGAATGAAACCGAGTGAGACTATTGGAGACATGTACACTTGATTTACGGATGTTGTCAATGGTCCAAAAGGACTTGGTAAAGATTTTTTGGACTTTGAGCTCATTAATAAAGTTTTAAGATCCCTTCTAAAGAGTTGGGACCCTAAAGTCACGGCCATTCAAGAGGCCAAAGATTTAAATATCTTTCCTCTTGAAGAACTAATTGGGTCACTAATGACCTATGAAATGACATACAAAGCTCATGAAGAGCTTGAGGACACCCTTCCAAAGAACAGGAAGGATATGGCACTGAGAACACAAGAACACCACTTGAGAGAAAACTCAAGTGATGAGGACTTTGATGATGACTTGGCACTTTTAACAAGGAAATTCAAAAAATTTATTAAAAGGAACAAATTTAAAAATGACACTAAATATAAATTTGAACCTAAGAAAGATCAAGTAATTTGCTACAAATACAAGAAACCGGGATACTACAAGAGTGAATGTCCCCAAGCCAAGAAGAGGACACCGAAGAAGAAGGCGCTCAAAACAACATGGGACGACTCAAGCGCATTCGAAGAAGAGGAGCCAACCAACACCGAGCAAGTTGCTTACTATGCACTAATGGCCATTCGAGAGAAGGTAACAAATTCAATTGATGCAAATTTATCATTTGATGAATTATTAAATGCTATTCATGATTTATTTGTGAATGTAAAATAATTAGTAAAAAATATAAATTGTTAAAAAAGGAGCATGATTCTCTTATTAGTAATTTCGATAAATTAAAAATTGAGCATAATGATAGTTTAGCTTCATGTACGAAATGTCATGATTTATAAATACTTTAAAAGGAAAACTTGCTACTCAAGGATACCTTAAAGAAATTTGAGGTTGGTAGCAAGTCCTTGAATATGATCCTTACCAATAAGGGTCACGTTCATAAAAGAAGTGGAATTAGATTTGTGACTAGCTCTCACCAAAATCCAATCACTTTCGTTAAAGGCCCTATCTTGTATATTTCACCCCAAAACAAATGCAACTTTTGTTGCAAACATGGACATAAAGCTTATCATTATCCATTTAAAAAGGTTCGTCCACACAAATTGATTTGGGTTCCTAAAGGAACCGTAAAGAATTCCATGTAACATGATAAGCAATTTAGATCGATTTTTGAGGCACCCAAGGTCAAATGGGTACCTAAAAATCATCCTCTTTTATAGAAATGTATACTATCACAAGCTAGGAGCAAGATATGATACCTTGATAGTGGATGCTCAAGGCATATGACCGGAGATCCATCTCAATTCTCTAAGCTCACTAGCATAGACGTAGGATATGTCACCTTTGGAGACAACAAGGGTAAAATCATTGGCAAAGGAACCATAGGTAACAAATCCAACTTCTTTATTGAAGATGTATTGTTAGTTGATGGCTTAAAACATAACATCTTGAGCATTAGTCAATTGTGTGATAAAGGATATATTGTTAAATTTGAATCTAATGCTTGCATTATTGAAAAACCACATAAAAACACATCTATGATTGCATTAAAACAAAATAACGTATACACCTTGGCTTTGAATGACGATGCTTGGCTTTGGCATAGGAGATTAGGTCATGCTAGCATGAAACTAATTACCCAAATTTCATCTAAAGAACTTGTAAGAGGAATTCCTCATATCAAGTTTGTCAAAAATAATATGTGTGATGCTTGCCAATTAGGAAAACAAATAAAAGGTAGCTTCAAACCTAAGAATCAAATAAGCACCTCTAGACCTTTGCAATTGATCCCTATGGACTTGTTCGGACCAATTTCTACATCAAGCCTAAGAGGTAGCAAATACGCTTTTGTCATTGTAGATGATTATAGTAGATACACATGAACTTATTTTTTGGCACACAAAAGTGAATGCTTTAGGTATTTCTCTAAGTTTTGT
>LVTN01003303.1:3652-17781 GCA_001649415.1 Musa itinerans
AACCTCTACTTGTCAAACCTACCATATGTGTGTGACCCTGTAGGCCTAATACCAAGTTGGTCATGAGTCACACCTGTCAGAACTCCTTTTTGCTCAATGAATTATTATCTCTATAAAAATTAACTCGACTTATCGATTGTGGATGTATTATGCAATTACGTCGTAGTCCCCAAACGATACAGGAGAATACATTCCTTTGGACCTATTTATCCTCAGTTATCATCTATCTTTAGTCCCTTATCCATCTAATATCCCAGAGACCATATACCGAGCATGATGTTGTTAAGCCCATACAGTTTCTACTCGAATCTCACTGTAATTGGATTTTTCTAGAAAACTCTTTCTCTCTCAATCCGAATGATCATGACCATGAATTTGTTTGAGCAAAAACACATGAGATATTCCTCTCATGACACTAAGAGTTGATGATCCTCTATCGATACTCAATAGCTCTCGTAAGGTTGGCTGTCACTCCCGATGATCGATTGTGCTAGATCTGAAACTTTCAGGCCTATAAGTCCGATATCAAAGGGTGGAATACTCATACAGAACATTCTTGGTGTCTCAAGTCTAGGGACCCGATACACCACTAGGACGACGAAATCGTTGTCTGATTAAAAATATAAATTTATTTAAAAATATTATAACTAGCATAGAAATCTTCTTATTCGGTTGTTCTTATTTTTAAACTAATAAAAAAATCTATTTTTGTAGATAAGATATTTAAATTAAGTTTCAGGTCCATTTATCTCGATAAATCTATTTAAATGAAAGTGTCAATTTGGATTGGTTATGGTGGCCAGTCTAGTTATATTATCAAGAAATATTTCATTCTGACATATACTATTATTATTGCTTATTCTCTTTATAATATTTTAATTTCACATCTTCAAAATGATTACAAAATAAGATACCAATTCAAGCATGCTTTTCTTTTATCATTTTATTGTTCAAAGAGACTTTGGGAGATTTCAATTTATATTTTTTTTATTTCATAGCTTCAAAATGACATTTATTATTATCTTTATAATGTTTATCATTTTAAGCATGGCAAAACCTGAGAGTATTTCTGTAGTGGTAATCTTAAAGTTAACTATTATGTTTTTCTAAATCATCAGGGTTAGATAAGTCTGTATATATACATCAGAAAAGAAACAAAGAATGTTAACATGTAATTACAACAACCGAATTAAGCTATGTAGGTGAGGACTGTAGCAGTGAAGCGGCGAACATTAATTGCTTGGGTAGCATGTTTTGATGCGTGTCAGTAGCCATGGAGTACTTGTTCGGTTGCGTCGACAAGGTGGCCCCAGTACACTCTGGGTTAGCAAGGTTCCATTGGGCAACACGCTAAGGGCATCACTTGTTCACAGTGAAGTCCCCAATGGGCAGATTTGGATTAATGGTCCGTTGGATATAGGCTATCATGGCCTATCCCATGCTAGGTGTTCTTGGGCTGACCTAGGCTATTTCAAAGTGTACCTAATGGCGGCTCCCAATCAACCCTTCGATTTATACTACAATATGACCCACAAGTCATAGATGGACTGATCTTCGCCCTCCACCTTGCCATCCTCAGAAACCCCCTTGTTGTCACCTAAAGGCACAAAAGAGTAGGAGTCCAAAGTAACTACAAGGCAGAGATCCGAGTAACTGTTCACCACACCTTATCAAAAACAAATGTTGGGGATGTTCTTATAAGCAATTAATTAGAAGAATTAGCAAGGACCTACTTGATCCAAAAGTCTTACGAAAGAGGTTTAGATAAATTAATTATGACATAGACCCATGAGAACTTAACTCTTCGTCGAGAGAAAATAATCTTATCAATCTTGATGATTTTATCGATCTTAGTCATAATTTTGCTAAGAAACGTTAGAATGAAGGAGTTCAAACAGCAATCCTGGAAACTAATCCTTGGAGCAACTTCAACTCTCTCTTAAGGCTTGGAAGTTATCCTTCTAGGGATACAGGGTCAAAGCCTAGCCGCCTACGAACCAAGTTGTCCGCTTGAGACAACATCGATCATCTCCACCTCAGAGGTAAATTAGAAATAAAAGAAACCTGAAGCCATATCAACAATTTCTACACCATGGGAAAGCTCTTAAAAGTTTCGTAAAAACAGCCCTGAGCGCGACCCAAAAACTTAACATAGGTATAGTCTTTTCTTGGTCTTTCTGGCAGTGTTTGCATCCTTAGGATCAAGTTTGATCACTAGACTGGACTTCTTCTGGATGCGTAGCAAGGTGGCTTCACGTGGCACTTTGCTGTCCTTTTGCGATTCAAGGAACAAGCTTACCCAAGTAGCAGGAGGGGGGGAAGCGAGGGGCAAGGCGCTTTGAGAAGGTCACGTAGGTGGGTCTGAAGATCTCGCAACATCATCAAAGGTAATCGAGGTCCTATTGGCAGGGATGGGAGGAGGAGAGACCGAAGAGCTTCTGGGCAAAGAGAGTGGACTAGCAGAATCACCGAAGCTAATGTCGCTCAACCTAGATAGCAGGATATGAATATATATACTCAAAGATAAACAAGACAACAAGGTTGCAACGGAGTCTTCTCCTTGTTTTGCAACCTGACTCATTCAAGCTGAAGGCTTTGCTATCCTCAATGGGCTAAAGAAAGCACAAACACTCAGGTTACAACAGATTATGATCCACTCATGAACTACATCAACCAAGTAAATATGATATCTTGGTACCTGTCATCTTTCTATCGAACCACATAGGTCATTGTTAACCGTTTCTCCCAACGCAGTCATGGTGAAGTCCAGCCTTACAATCAGGGGACTCACCACCGATTGAGAAATCAGTTTTTGTAATTAATCCTCCAATTCTATAACCATAGTTTATTAAGTAACGCTTACTTTCTGGAGGGGGCGAGAGGGCCCGCTCACGTTCGGTGAGTTAGGCGGGGCCCGCGTAGGCTTTATTTTTGTTGATCCGGTCACCGCAGGAGTCCGCGAGGCGGGAACAACGAAAGAAGAGAGAGAGAGAGAGAGGGGTGACGGCAGGGACGGTGCAGGTCGGCCGTCCCCCAAAACCACTCATCAATATATCTGAGCGCGTGGGCCCCACGTCGTGTGCTATTCTCCCATGCCTGCACGTGAACGCATCTTTTGGTCCCCGTCTACAGTTCATGTGCGGCGGCCCACACGCGTCGCGAGTGCGATCGGGTGCCCCCCGCAACAAGGGCTACACGCATCCGAATCGTCCATATTGGAATCAACGGCTCGCACTCCTGCACTTTCGCTCTGTCGGGTACCCCCGAGCAAATCGCTCCCTCGCCCTGCGTTCCTGTGACGAGCATGCAGATGCCCGTGTGCGCGCTCGCACGTGCAAGTGACGAAGATGACCTGATGGCGGCAAATGACAACTGGCACGCGCCCTTCGGATGCAAAGCCGGACCCCAACCGTGAGCTCCGCAGCAATCTCGCAGACAATGCACCTGTGAGGGCGTGCGCAGTCTCACCGACGCGTGGCTCTCAGATGGGCAGTCGGGAGGTCCACAAGCAGGTTTCATCGACGCGTGCCGACGCCATATGGGCGTCGCACGACCGCTTGTTGTCCCGGTCGCCTCGTCTTCTTTGTTAAAGTACTCGTTCAGCTTTTCGACGCCAGACATGGGCCGTCGTTTCCTCCTCGTTACGTTATCGACGCATTGCAATCAATAACTAGTCGAAAATACCCTCGTTGAAAGGCCGTACACAGTTCCGTACTTCGTTATGATTTTTCACATTTTTAAATATAAGTTTATTCATCTATGAAATTTGCGCAAGCACCATGTTGGAATGAGCGGGTCAATTCGCCGGAAAACACTTTCCTCGATATTGGGTCCTTAAAATGACCAAAACGACCCCCATGCTTTTGTATTTGCACTTGCGAAACAAAGCAACGACAAGGAGATCAGAAGGTAATTCTGTCCATCAAGCCGTAGATTTCCTCTCCCGTCCACTCCGCACGTGTGAACGCCGAGTCAACTTGCAGTCGAGCAGCGTGCAGAGTCCCTTATAAGGGTGTTCTCCCCCTTTTCCTTTCTTTTCTTTTATTTTTAGGCCGGTAAATTAGCGTTTGATTAAAGCTTTACAAACAGCAAGAGAGATGAAAGAAAATGTCACGAAAGGAAAAAAAAAAAGATAAGTAACATAACAAAAACGGAAAAAAGAGAAGCTCGAAACGGATGGGGGGCGAGCGATCCTGGCAGTCGGTGATGTACATCACATGGGAGGAGGGGGTAGATTGAGATCAAAGCAGAAGCGCTTCTTCTCCTTCGCCGCCTCCTGCTCTTCTTCCTCGACCCTTGTCATCATCATCTTCACCGCCTCGAACCCGTATCCGGAGAATTTAGACCCCCTCGCCACTGCCACCGCGGGAGGCCTGAGGAACAGATCTCGCCCGCTCGGTGCTGACGCCGGATCCGGGAAGCTCAGTTGCCACGGCGACGCCATCCTCCAGCCGATCTGCGGTGCCGGAACGGCAGCAGAACACCCGAAGTTGGTCTTCGCCTTGGGGCCTCGGAGGCTGCGCGCCGCTGCATCGTAGGCCCGCGCCGCCTCCTCCGCGGTGTCGAAGGTCCCCAGCCACTTCCTCGTCTTCTTCCACGGGTCCCGTATCTCCGCCGCGAACCTCCCCCACGGTCGCTTCCTCACCCCACGGAAGCGCTTCTCCTTCCCCAATTCCACCGTCGTCGCCGCCGATTCCTTCCCTCCAGCTGCCTCCGCCGGCGCCAGCACGGTTCCCTCCATTGTGGGCCGCAACGTTTCCACCACCATCACCGAAGCATACGGAGAGGGCTAGATGTGGGTGGGTGGGAAATTTATAGTACCACCGAGTCTCCATTCCGCCCGACACATATTTATCCTCATAAGTATAGTTTATTCTCAAGTCATCAACGTTTTATCGCGAGCTACGGTGCATTTATTGGACGGTGGTGATTTCCCGGATCGATCAGACGGCTGGCGACGCAAGCAACCACCGAGTGGCTTATCAAATGATTCGGTGCCGCACGTGCTTCTCTTGTGGCACGTCGTTACTCTTTTGCATACCGAATGGTGCAGGTGGCTTCCGTTTATGGCATGTGGACCATCACGCCGTGGGCAATAACAAGGAAGGTAGGAAATTCGTGTCACATTCGAGTAGATAAGGAACTGTTCTTGCAAGGTAATTGGGGACAGTCGCCGTACGAGCAAACGCATGGACCACGACTCAGTCCCGGTGGACGGTTGCTGACGAACCAAGCGGCTCGTGAATCGCGGACACGTCCCCATCGCGACGACCGGGAGGTGGTCCCCTTTCCTTGGACCACCTGCGTCGCCACGTGCAGTGGTAGGCTCCGTGACGTTTTTTCGTAAACACTGTTACAACTCTCTCTCGAACGAGCAAACTTAGTTGTGGCGTGGCACCATAACAGGGGAGGAAAGCGTGTCGCGGGGTGGGTGAGGGTATAACGGGCGTATGTGTGCGTGAGAACTCGAATTAAAGGTATGAAAAGGGTGGGTGGCCGGTGTGGGGGTGGGGAGAGGGGGGGTTCTATAAAGGTCGCTTAGACGGCGCCGGCAGATCGCGCACATTTATGGTGGCAGGTAATCAAGGTGAAGTTCTGCTGTCCTGTGGATAACATAGTACAAGAAACACACCCCCGAATGCCAATCGTGGTTGGTTGGTGAAGGAATAAACCGCCGCATTGGTGCGCTCATGTGGGTCGTCTCCCTGATTTCTGTTCTCACCAAGACAGCCAAGGAAAAGAGTAGATATAGAGAGAGGGGGCGTGTCGGTTGATGGCAATAAGAAACAACCCAAAGACGTGACTTGTCGGCCACAATGCCGATGGCCCCCATCTGTGCTTGTTCTTATTCCTATGGCCCAGGTTCTAAATTCTTCTATGGCAAGCTTGCATGCTTTGGCACCGTCGACTCTTATCGTTCATTTTCCTCCCTGCGAAAGATGGTGCCGCTTAAGGAAGCATGGACGGGTATTTTGTTCATACTTAGCCTACGGTGGGCCATGTGCCACAGCACACAATCGAAATTGTCCTTTGTGTACCTACCTTCCCAGCGTCGTTAAAGAGTGTAATTAAGTTCGCCAGAAGCGGAAGCCTGGCGGTCAAACTTCCTGGGATATGATGGGAGTGGGATTTGGCAGTTACGAAAGATCAGATGTCGGGCCTGGAGTAGCGAAGACAGTGGTCTCCGTCAGCTTGATCAACACGTGCATCTGTTGTCAGTGATTAGATGGAAAAGCTGAACCCCGTCCTGTCCAACACAGCATTAAAAAGAAAAAGCGGACGAAAAAAGAGACTACGCGCGCGTGCTATGGATCTCCCCGCCGTTGTCTCAAAATTACTATATTACCCTTCAGTTAATTCCACGGGGAACCGTGTGCTACGACATCGATGTGACCGAAAGGTAAGCGCGTTGATGACGCCGACCGAATTGCCTCGATCTTGACCGCGTTGCCACTTCCCATTCACAATAAAAATCAAAGCGGAAAAGTGAGAGTACCGACGAGGAAGACAGACGTTGCGATCACCGTTGATTAGTTGTTTGTGACGTCGTCATTGATCACTGACGTTGCATCCTAGTCTTCGATCAATAAAATAAAATTATATCGATCATCTCATCATATGTCAGTCTCCACAACGTTTTTGCGTATCGAACGGGCGACGTTGGAAACAGCGACGTGACGCGCTGGACAAGTGACACGTTGAGACAGTAATATGACATCCCGTGGTCTATATCGGTGCAACTCGGGCGGACTAAATCGGGTTAGGTCCAACCGACGAATCGAATTTCTTTGACCAAAACCCGATCTCATTCTGTCAATGTGATCTCATTCACTCGAGATTAGATTAGACAATGATTGGACCTATCCAAACATATATACAAGACAACGTGGGCGGTGGAAGTGCAACAGAGGCACTTGGGCTCGTAGCAAATTAGACGGTGTGAGCCTAGGCCAATATCGGACGTACAAAGGCTGGTGCCTCGCAATATACACACATCAACCGTCCAAGCGAGAGGAGAAGTATATGTAGTAACTTCATGGAAACAATGGATATATAGCCTAACGTTAATGCACCATAGGGCACAAACATCAAATTTTCTCATGAGAATCAACCTTTTCTAGCCTCATACAGGTTTTAGATATCAACCATTCGTGGGCTATGGTTGACCATGAAAGCCTGGAGTTGACTCGTTACTGAAGTCTCACCCCTTGCAGCAGTCCTATTTTTAGGCATAGGAAAAGATGAGATGAGACACATTGAGCCCTTCCTTGCCTCTAAACTTAACTTCGAATAAGGCCTTGACTAGTGAAAACCTCAGCAGTTGTCCGAATTTTTATTCTTTGTTCCCTTCTGATTGTGTCTAGTTAATGTTGGTGTTGACTTGCATAGTTATCTACCATTTTGAGCTTAATTTTTTCTTAATTGTCTTGGGAGTGATATGTTCAAGATTACAAAAATAGTAGTCAGTAAATAAAATAGTTTTAACAAAAAGATAAATGGTGAACGTAAGATTTTGTCCAAACACCTTGCAATTATAATCAAATACAAAGTCAGATGTCACTCTGACGAAATACAATTGCTAACCCTTATGTTTATGTTTGGCTCATTCAGATTGCATGAACCAATTGGATGATTCCATACGCCGAAGAAGTAATCTTTTTACTTGAAGATAATCTAAGTAGAACAAAAGTGAAAAAAAAAAAAAGGGGTATGTGACGACTCTATTAGCGATGTCATATGTAATACCCATAATTAAGCTTGTAGACCAAAATATAATTATAATATTTAGAAAGGGTTTTTATGTAAAAGAAACGCTAGGTGCAACTTGTGACCTCTGTGAATCGGGTGCAACAACAAAAGGTGCGTCCGATAGAGCTGGCGGCATCCGAACATTCTCAAAATTCCTACACCGAGCTAGCATTCCTCTATAAGCTTGGGTAACCTCGGTGCAACAATCCGTGGTCGAGTGGAAACACAACGTGGGCCCTAACATTCGCCACGATCGTGCCCATGTCCAACTCCATTAGCACCTCCATGAGTACATTATTAAAGTTCACACATTATGTAGATTGTCACTTAGTTTCAAATTTCAATAGGTCTTTTAACCATGCAGCATGACACCATAAAAGTTATATCATTATCTTACAATCCAATTTAAAGTCTGAGTTATAATAACTTGCTTGTGAATACAAACATATAGGTGATCACTTGTAGATATATCGTATAACTTGATTCATTTTACGATGTTGATGTTCTCAACAATTTTAAACAATACATTTCAGGATAAACATGACAAATAATTTAATATTTTAAAGAGAGATAAAATGAGCAACAATATGCAGTATTAGTATAAAATTTATATTACTGGGCATGCAAATAACACATCAAATAGTAATCAGTAGCTTAATAGTCTTGAGGTAGATAACTCTCCAAACCACTAATAAAGAGTCATCATGTGGATGTGAATGACGTCTTGATTAGTTCGATTTGATTCTCGGTTATGTGTCATATGGATGACTCGGATATCTGTCGAGGAGCTGACTTGTCTAATTAGGTTCCTCTGACAATCAAATTACAATGGAGGTAGAAAGTGATGTCACAAGTGAATAGTAATTAGCCTTGGCAATAGTCAATTGATGGGTTTTATAGAAAGCTAAGCCCAAAAAAATATTCTAAAGTATGGGCAAAATATTCATACTAGGTTTATTACCATAGTAATGTTTGGATAGTTGCAAAGCTAGCTAGGCCTCATCCCTTTCGCTAATCGAACAATCACGTGGTAAGCTCTGATCATGGAGTAAACTTCTCTATCATTTATCCTACTCTTGAGATGGTGCACTTTAGGGCTTTCCTACTAGTGTCGAAGTGTAGACCAATATTAGATCGACATGTTATAATTGCTAGTTATAGGTGTTCTGTAAGCCAATTACATGAGTGATAACATGTGTGACAAGATATGCATTCTTTTAACTTATTATATTATTTGACATTTTATCACTTTATATTATATATATATATAATGAGATCGATTAACCTTTAAACACAGACCCTAAATAATCCTGGTCATAGGTTACTCGAGAGGGACATTGAGATAACCGAACAGACTGGTATACTGTATACACGTCCATATGATAGAGGTAGCTGGTCTTATAGTTGTTTGTGTGGGGACACTAAGGCCATACTGATTGATTTGCTCATGGAATGCTAGATGGTTAATGATATCTCATTGTTAGACAGCGATTCCGTTGTCCCAGTGGTGTACTTAGACTTTAGACTTGAGACATTAAGGATGTTCTATATGAGTACTCTACTCTTTGATACCAAACTCATAGGTTTGGAAGTTCCAGATCTAGCACAACCGGTCATTGGGAGTGACAATCAATCTTATGAGGGCTATTGAGTATCGATAGAGGATCATCCACTCTCGGTGTCATGAGAGGAATATCTCATGTATTCTTACTCAAACAAATTCCTAGCTAGGGTCATTCGGATTGAGAGAGAAAGAGTTCTCCGGGAGAATCATATTAGAGCGAGACTCGAGTAAAAATCATATGGGTCTGACAGCACCATGCCCGGAACACGGTCTTTGAGATATTAGATGGATAAAAGACTATAAATACATGGTAACTAAGGATAGATATGTCCAAAGGATTGGATTCCACTGTATCGTTTGGGGGCTGCAACGTAGTGGCATAGTATGTCCGTAGTCGATTAGTCGAGTGAATTATTATGAAGATAATAATTCGTTGAGCCAGAAGGAATTCTGACAGGTATGACTCATGGCCAACTCGATATTGGACTTAGAGAGTCACAACATATGATAGGCGTTGCGACGAGTAGAGGTTCAGATATGAGATATCCGTTGGAACCCCTATCTTATTGGATATCCAATAAGCCCCTAAATTATTGGATCGTATGGATGAGATCCAATAAGAGTCAATAAGAGATTATTGGATAGAGATCCACTAATCTAAGAGGCTTGGGCAGTTGGATGAAGATACAATACCCAATAGGGCAGGATTCATTATGGTTAAGTTGATAGGGGGCCTCTATAAATAGGAGAGAACCAAAGGCTCATAGGCTAGAGGCTTCTTGGTTGCCACCTCCTATTCTCCTCTCCCCTTCTCCTCAGATAGCAGGTGTGGAGATTTAGGCTGCAATTTGACGAGCGTCATCACAGCCCTACTGTGTGGATCACCGCTAAAGAGGAGAGCACTTGATCTCCTTCATCATCTCCTACAGATCTATAGGGATTAAAGGATATACAATCTCCTTAGGTAAAACATAACTACCACATATATAGATTTAAAATTTGCAGGTTTTTACGCACCAATCTTCGCACGACAACGAATACATTTTTAAAAAATTTGGGATTTTTGTTTTCTATTCTTTTGCTACGTATGTGATGTCACCTATAGATTTTCCTACAATAATATGAAAGCTAGGTTATTCATGCGAAAGATTGATTTTGAACTGCGTGTGTTGTATTTTAGAAAAGCTCTTAACATCAAAATTGTTGACGAAAAAGGTGAGAAAGGGCAACAACTATTGTTGCCGCTGTAGGTTGGCCAAAGGCTACTTGCAACCTTGGCCGAGCACTCTAAGGGAGGTCTCGGCCACCTGCGTGCAGGGGCCATAGGCGACTTATGGGCGGTAGTCGTCCGCCTGTAGGTAGCCTGCCCGCAAGTAGGGCCGCTTGCGCGAGGGCACCATGCCCACCCGCAAGGGTGGTGCCTGCGGGTGCTAGGCCCCTTTCGGGCGGCACTCGCCCGTAGGTGGACCCGTAGGGGCAACCACCGCTCGGGGGCGAGCCGCCTACGTGCATTGCACCCATGGGGGGGTCCGCCCGTTAGGGCGACGCTGGCTCTCTACGGGCGCTGCTTCAGGCATTGCCACTAAAGGGGCGGCGCTCGCCCACAAGCAAAGGCGGCGCCACCTCGCCGTAGTGCTAGTTGCCGGTAGGATGGCGGCGGTCGCAACACAACAGGGTAGAAGGAGAAGGGATTAGGGTTTTCTGAGCAAAAAATAGTTTTGCCCCTTAGAATTTTAGAAATTACGCGTTCTATCATTTCTATCCAAATTATCAAAATACCCTTCATAATTTAAAAAATTTCCTACATATCCCCAATTTTAGAAAAATATTAGTTAATTAAAAGGTTTAATTAATAATTATTATTATTTAATAGTCGTGCATGATGATGATGTGTATATATGATGTATGATGTGGACGAATGATCATGGATTATGTGATGTGTGTACATGTGATGTGATAATTATTATTGGGGCCTACGAGCCTCAAATTTTATTCTCATTTATTGTTGGGCCTACGTGCCTATGATTAAGTTATAATCACACGAGGAGGCATAATGGGAGCGTGGAAATAATAGCGGTACCCATAAGGGCAAGACGGACGATCGTGACGCATGGAGATGCGTCGAGATGCCAATGGAACCGACGAGGATGAGATGGATGATCACAAGGCATGGAAATGCACCACTACACACATAGATCTTGATGTGAGTGATCAGGCCCACTAGCTCGGGCCTGATCACATTAGGTTGTTGTCAATGATCATTTGGTGTGATTGCTTATACACCTCATAGATATATATATATATATATATATATATATTGCATACAATGTAGATATATATTAAATATGTATGTGTGTGACACGTCATATTAGGAGACCAAATCAAAATCCCCTCTCTCAATAATATTAAGTTAGTAAATGTGAGGCAATTATATTGACCTACGTGGCCTTCCATCGTTATAGGTAGGGACCGATTTCCGATGTAAGTTGAGTTGGTCGAGTCCCTCGAGGCTCACTTATATCGTGATTCGCTATCTTACCTATGATATAGAGATGTCACCGGTGACTTAAGGACATGGTATGCTTGGTTGAGTCTCTTGAGGGTATATCATCGAATCAGAATCATTTTGAAATGATGGTATTGACTTAACTGAATATTATGGTTGGTCGAGTCCCTCGAGACCATGGTGGTTCAGAGGTTGAATATGACGGGAATCACAATGAGTTGTGATCGGCAAGAGTTGCCTACCTTTCGAACTTAGTGTAATTAGTCGAATCCCTCGAGGTTACACTAAGATGCTAATTGGATCCCGATCCCTACTAGAAGTCTGTCGGAGACTTTCGTTTCACGTGCTAAGGGTGTCGCATACCTCGTTAGAAAAATAGTGGGAGCAGATTAAGATAAAAGACCATATCTTAATTATTTACTTTTTGCAAAATCTACATGTTATTTATTCATGCTACATATTTATTTTCAAAAAATATCACTTTCAAATCTCTTACATGGCATACTTGATGTCAACCACTTCATTGGTCCGAATTATATGGATTGACTTCACAACCTGAGAATTGTTCTTACAATGGAGAAAATTACATACGCACTTGATACAGTGATGCCTACGCCCGAGGAATGGGCAAGTGAGGATGAGATCGCTCACTACGTGAAGTACATAGATGACTTTATTCTTGCTCAGTGTTACATGTTGGACTCCATGACTCTTGAATTAGAGAGATAGTATGAAAATATAGATGTCAGATCCATTCCCCTACATGTCTGTAAACTTTTTGAATAATTAGAAAGGACTTAGTGATATGAGATATCCAAGAGCCTCTTCCACACTAGGATGACTGATGGGACACCAATTCAGAACAATGTTCTAAAAATGATTGAGTGGATAGAGAAACTCACAGGTTTAGGAATGGTCCTAGAGAATAACCTGTGTGTGGAACTTATGCTTCCATCCCTACCATATTCCTTTTCACAGTTCATAATGAATTTTAATATGAACAAGCTTAAGGTGACTCTCTCTGAGCTCCTCAATATATTGAGGGAGGTAGAGAACACTATTAAGAAAGAGAAGTTAGTTCTCTATACTAGTGAGACCAGAAAGAAAAGGAAGGCAGAAAAGTCCCTTAAGAAGGGCAAGGGTAAGGGTAGACCGGGTAAAGCAAAGGTTGCTAAGAAAGACCTAACAAAGAATAAAGGCCAGTGCTTCCACTACAGCAAAGATGAGCACTAGAAGAGGAACTGCAAAGAGCACCTTGCAGGGAGGGCGAAATAGAAGCTTGGAGAAGCTTCAAGTACATTCATGATCAGTTTCTATTTGTCAAACTCTTATGATAACACATAGGTATTGGATACCGGTAGTGTTTATTATATTTATAATTCATTGTAGGTTCTGGTAAAACCTAGGAGATTGACGAGAGGCTAGATGGACTTCAAGATGGGCAATGGTGCAAAAGTTGCTACAGTAGCTATTGGCGAGGTCACCCTACATCTGCTTGGTGAAGCTATTATTGCATTGGATGCATGATATTTTGTTCTTTCAATTATCAAAAACATTATTTCAATTTCATATTTGATAATTACTGGATATAAATTAGTTTTTGAGAATAATGGTTGTTCAATATTATTAGATGATGAGATCATCATGAGAGGAACATTGCACAATGGTTTGCTAGACACTGCTTTATATATCGTGAATGTAAGTGTGTCCAAGAGGAAACGAGATGACGTGAACAGTGTATACTTGTGGCATTGTAGGCTAGGTCACATCCATAAGGGAAGGATTCAAAAGTTGCTAAAGAATGAATATCTAGATCCATTCGACTATGAGTCATATGTAACTTGCGAGCCTTGCCTCCGTGGAAAACTGACCAACTCTCCATTTTGCGGAATTGGAGAGGGAGCCACTAACTTATTGGAACTCATATATAATGATGTTTGTGGACCCATGTCAACTCATGCCATAGGTGGTCACTTCTACTTTATCACTTTTATTGATGATTTCTCAAGGTATGGACATGTGTACTTGATGAAGTACAAGTCTGAGGCCTTTGAGAAATTCAAAGAGTATAAGAATGAAGTGAAAAATCAGACTAGAAAGAGTATCAAGACACTTCGATCAGATCGAGGAGGTGAGTACTTGAGTACAGAGTTCACCTAGTTCCTCAAGTACCATGAGATTCTATCATAGTGGATAACTCCTTATACACCTTAGCTTAATGGTATATCTGAAAGAAGGAATCGTACTGTTAGGACTCTAACTAGGAGAGTCCTAATTGAGAAGGACATTCATGTAAAACCTACCTAAGCC
>LVTN01003309.1:0-21782 GCA_001649415.1 Musa itinerans
ACTGGCCCAACTCAATAAGCTCGGTGTTGGGAAAGCTGTCAATAAGGCTAAGGATTACAGAAGCACTAACTAAAGCTAAGGTAAAGCTGTCAATCTGGGGTCAAAGAAGCACCACTAACACAAAGGTAAAGTAAATGAAGCACTAACTAACGCTAAGGTAAAGCTGTAAACCTCTTCTCTCGTAGATCACACTTTAACTGGAAACTCGTATTAGCCGATGACAGGAACTCACAAAACTCCGTAAGCGCAACTGAATAAACAAGCAACGTTATGCCAGTTACTAAAACTACAGGGAGTTCGCCTTTGTGCCGTTACGCATTAGCTTACTTCTACTTGTGCCATAGTTAGATTCGAGTCAATGCTCTATGTTGTTCATCAATGCTCTATGTTGTTCATCTGTTATATGCTATGCAAGTGATCTTATATATTATATGCTTATCAAGAGAAGATTCAATTAAGATGAACTCTGAACACTGGCCCAACAACAGTAGTTTCGCCCCCCTACTATATTGCTTGCTCGTAACCTCACCTTTTTCTTGTTAATGCGCTCCCATACTATATTCCAGAAAGTCTCCAAATTCCAGAAAGTATCAAAGTAGCGAAAGGGTAGAGTTCCAGAAGCCGTTTTGCACGCTAAGACTTATTGGTTGGAGTAAGCAGTCTGGCACTTATAGCATATGTTGTATCAGTTCCATTCTTTTCAACAAGAAACCTGTCTCCTTCCTATGTGCAAGAACAAAAACGACTTAGCTTCCACTCTATACTCCTCGGTAAAGGTTGAATTGGATTCCTCTATTCCTTATTCCTAGTTGTGAGTGTCAATTCTTACCAGTGAGTTCACCAAAACCCGGGAAAAAAGGTTTTCTCCATGGATCCTCAACTTTTCCGTTTTCCCATGTTTTTTCATAGCCAATAGTAGATTAGTTCAGAGTTCAGGTATTCAATAGTAACTCCAGTTCCAGTTCCAGTTCTGGTTCTTGTTCTAGTGGAATACCGAGTGGAAGCTAAGTCCTATGTTTTATGGTCCGGGCAGGTTCTCTCAACTTACTATAAGAGCAGCTATAGCGGGAACAAGGATTATTATCGTTCTCACTTATGCTAGGGTAGTTAACTCACATGATTAGGGTTCATAGGCGGAGTCGGCTGAACGATCAGATGCAGTTTCAATCGACAGAGCTGGAAGGAAAGGAGTCTTCTCTATCTAAGTAAGACTGCAAATGTAGCTACTGGCTCTAAGGCTATTACTCACTGGTTTCGCTTTGATGCTAGGGTAGTTAACTCACTTGTTTTGGTGGTTTACTTCCTTCAATGGACTATCTAACCTGCCCTCTTGGCCAGAGGCATAGGGTGGTGAAGCGAGCAGTTGATCTCTAAAGAATAGAGTGGTAGAGTGGACTTAACACCGTAAGAATAGCTTAATTTACAGATAAACAACTTCAATTTATCCTCTACCGAACGCTCTACCTACTAAGTATAAGAAAACACTGCTTGCTGATGGATGAACACTAGCGGCCCGGCAAGCCTCATTGCAGCCTTGAAAGGTAGAGACCAACTCATGGTGTAGAATTCAAGAGTGGAACTAAGTAGTCAAAGAATAAGAATGCAACTGGTCGGTGTAAGCCTGTAGCTAGGTAGTATTGGACTGCTGCTAGTGGTATCGATTCTCTGTATTGGCTGCTAAGGTCTAAAACCACTTCTGCTGATTCCCTGCTTCGAGTTACAGACTGCAGCTAAGGAGTCCAAGCCTAAAACCAATACCACCGATCTCCCGCATCAACTCCAAGGCTATAGCTACTCCCAACCAGCCTGAACCTAGCTAAGATCAGAATGAAACCCACTTGTCCAAGCCTGAAACAAAGGAGTGACAGAACGAAAGTAAGGGTAGTGAGACTAAGGCACCTAACAGCAAGAATGTAACTACTACTAGCAAGACTAAAACAACTGCCAACAAGAACCAACCAGGGGGAAACAGAATGGAACTGAGGAGTGCAAGAACCAAACCAGTAGCAACCAGAATCGAACTAGTGCATCACAGACTGAAACAAGTAAATCAAAGAATGCAACCCACTTGTCCAAGCCTGAAACCACTGCTAACTAGGCTATAACACCCAGCTACAAGACTCTAAGCAGTGCCCCTAAGAACCAAACACCTGACTCTAAGCCTGCTACTGGTGCTGCTAAGAATTGAACTGACTCCTTAAAGCCTACAATCAGTGCTAACAGGACTACAACTACTACTATCAAGACTTAACCGAGGGAGTAACAGAACCAACCCACTGCCACTAAGACTATAACTACAGCTACTCAGACTGATACCAACAACAACTAGACTTAACCCAGCGCTAACCGGGGACCGATGCTACTCCTACTCAGAATGGAGCTATGTAGTTACAGACTGAAGCTGGGTATGCTCGGGCTGCTACTGGAATTGCTAGGAATGGAAGCGGGGGAAGTGAGACTGTAGCTAGGGAAACTGAGACTGGAGCTGGGCAGACTGTTGCTTGGGTGTTACAGGCTGTTGCTTTGTTATTAGGGAATGGAGCCAGTGCCGGGCAGGCTGATGCACTGGGGTACTAAGCTAGGTATTGCTAGTTACAGGCTTCACTCGCTGCTAACCAGACTCAAAGTAGTGCCAGCAAGACTACTTTCATTCAACAAGAAAGAACAGAAGGATACCAGACCCATATGCCTACTTATTGAAACTAGCCCGCCCAGTAGTAGGTTCATTCTTTGACTCACTAGCTCCATTCTTTAACTACTTAGTTCAATTCTGATCGGTGTTAGGTTGATTCTTGTTGGTAGTGGGTTGAGTCCGATACTGACTAGCTCGATTCTCAAGTATTACTTGTTTCGTTCTTCCACCTACTTGGTTCATTCTCTCACTCCTTAGTTCTCTATCCCTACGACTAGCTCCCCAATGAGTTTCATTATGTGACCTATGAGTTTGATTCTTCCTTTCCTCCTTGCCAACAACAGGCTCGGCTCTGTAAACTAGCACTCCCGGCTCTGCTCCAGGTGGTATTGGTTAAGGCTTATACTTACTAGCTCCATTCTCGGACTCGGGCCGGATAGCCTGATACCCACTAGCTTCCATTCTCAGTGGTACTGGCACTGGTTCTGGTTGTTACTGCATTAAGGCTTGGAGTTACTGCTTTCATTCTTGCTTTTTTAGGTGTTTTATTCTGGTTGTTACCGGCTTCAGTCTTAGTAGCAGTAGTTTCATTCTTAAGTAGGGGTTCAGTTAACCCTGTAACACCTAAACATCAGTCTGCCTAGCGACATACCAATACTTAGCATCACTAGGAACAGCCTTCGACTCCTTAGCTCCATTCCGAGTACCACTAGTGTTAGTCTTAAATACACTGGGTTGGAGCCTTGGATTCACTGGTTGGAGTCTTGTCCTTGCTAGCATCAGTCTCGGTGGCACTGGTATCAGGCTTGGAATGCAGTGTTGTAGTCTGTAACTACCCTGTTTATAAGCCTTAGTATCCCTAGCATCCAGGCTTGGAATGAAGTGTTTAAGTCTAAGTGACACTGGTTGTAGTCTGATCGGTGTTAGTTTAAGTCTTGCCCTTCCTTGGTTCAGCTTGTAACTCCAGCTGCAGGGAATCAGTAGCACTAGTATCAGGCTTGGACTCCCTGGCTTGGTTCTGTCACTACCGGGTTGAAGCCTGTTTCTCACCGGTTTCAGTCTGATTGTTAGGTGTGTTCGGTTCTGGTAGTTAGTAGTTCAATTCTGATCTAGTCTTTCCAGTAGCACTGGTTGTAGTCTCAGTAGCTATAGTCTAGTTCATTGGATTAGTGTTTCACTCTTATTGGTTTGAGTTGAATTCTTTGACTTACCGGTTTCATTCTGATCTTAGTACTAGAAGCGGCATAGTGGTAACCATATTCATTCTTTAACTACTTAGTTCTATTCTGATCTTAGTAATTGACCTAGCTTTGTCTCTTACTTGAAACAAGAACTCCCCTTCCCGACCCGACCTCTTACTTACCTTCCCGACCCGACCTCTTACTTATAAGTGTACTATAAGAGCCCGAACTAACTCTATCTTACTTGCTGACCTCAACAAGAACAGTCAACTAAGTCAGTAAACCCACCCCAACAAGTCAGTAAACAAAGTGAGTTAACTACTCGAGCAGTGAGTGAACTACCCGAGCCTATAGTATAGGAATGACACAACTACCCTAACTAGTATGTCAACTAGCCTATCCGAAAAGCAATAAAGTAGAGTTAGGTATCCATTCTTAGTCTTAGCAGTTTCATTTGGTCTCTTACTTGCCTACTTGCTGACCTCAACTACCCAGGTGCATTCTGCCTAGCTAACCTCTCTAGCTCCACCTCGTTCGTTGCATTCTTGCCCTCACTAGTTGCATTCTTACACCTTGAGATGTATTCTTAGCCTCTACCCCTTAAGTTCAATTCTTCCATTCCGTACTCCTACTCCTAGGCTTGAGTCTGATCGGTGTTAGTTTCAGCCTTGAATTGACTGCTTTCATTCTGTTTGGCACTGGGTTAAGGCTGTGACTCGGTAGCTGCGGTAAGTGAGTGAAGGAATGTAGCTACTGGCTCTAAGGCTATTACTCACTGGTTTCAGTCTGAAGTATGTATATAGGAAGCAGGGTAATAGCCTTAGAGCTAGTAGCTACATTTGCAGTCTTATTTAGATAGAGAAGACTCCTTTCCTTCCCTTTAATTGTATAAAAACCCTACGGTTGAGTTGAGTTCCCGCTTAAGGGATGTTAGGAACAAGGATTAGCATATCAAGGAAGGTAAGGCTGATAGACTGCAAAGTAAGCTTCTAAGCTAGTATACAGTCAAGTAAGAACCAGAGCCAGGGCATAGAGGTATAAGGTACCACGCCCCGGGTTCATGTTCAGGAGTTATGAATTCAAAGCCAGCAATTCTAGGCTAAGGTAGAGTAGAGCAAAGATCCATTCTCATCGGTAGTAGTAAGGTATGAGAAGCGGTAGTCAAGTCATATTCTTATTTATTAGTTACTATTCCTGTTCTAATTCTGGTATTTCAAATAAGTAAGTCAAAGAAGAATAGAAAGGAAAGGATTGAACATACTATGTATATTCTGTAGTGGCAGGCCTTGAGACATTCAAGTAATATTTAGATTCAGTATTGGCAGAGCAGTAAGTAAGGCTCAAGCGTAGTAAATGCAACAAGCGAAGTAGCGGACCGGAACCCAAACATGGGCATCTAAATCAGAAGTATCAGAATCAAAGACAGTATGGGGGTTACTGAGTTCAATCCGTATGTTGGAGTGGAGTCGAGGTCCCATATGCTCTGGTTGCACTCTATCCTACTTGGTTAACAGCGGTTCTATTCCTTATCAGTTGATTCTTAAATGCATCAATTCCATTATGTATTTCCAGCACAGCACCTGGGTTACTCTTATCGGTATAGTAGTCAAATAAAAGTCTGAGTCCCAAGTTAAAGTATTTCTATCAGTGGTGAATTTCTCTTATTCTAGTTTTCAAGAAGGGAGTGTCAGGCTTACTTGCTTCCTTTCTTCTCTATATTGAGTTGCTGCCTTAGAAGCCTTTGGTTTATTCTGCTGTTCGAGGCTCGGGTTCTTTCTTTCTTTCCTTATAGCGCTGGGTTCGGTCTTAGAAGCACTAGTCGAAGTATGAGTTATGAGTTCTCTTCTTAGAAGCGTAGTTGTATTCTTGTTGTTAGTGCTTGAAGGCTGGTAGTTGGTTGTTAGAGACCTTAGATCTATAGCTGCATTATCAGTGGCACTCTGGCTTGGTTCTTGGAGTTACTTATTTTCTTCTTTGATTCACTGGTTTAAGTCTGCTAGTTGCTAGTTTCACTCTTCTAGTTAGGTGCCTTAGTCTCTTTGTTAGTGGTTTCATTCTTGTTGACAGTGAAGCAAGGCTCGGAGTAAAGGTTTAGATACATGAGTGGAAGAAGAAAAGCAAGGAGACTTCATAAATGGGCACTACTACCAGATCTACTAAACAAGCTGGAAACAGAGTTTGGTTCCCCTAGTGAGCTTACCCGAGTCACTGAGGTAAACTACCCGCGCCTCAAAGCTAGTACTCTCTGGCTCCTAGTAATTAAGGGGTCAACAGGGTCAACCAGGGTCAACGAGCACTACCCTCAATAAAGGGGCTTCCAAGGAGCTAAAACATGACTTATTGAGTTTGATAGCAAATGACCTATTCAATCCACTTCTCGGCAGTATCAATTCATTTTCTCCTATAATCTTTACCCTCTTGCTCTTCAAACATTCACTCTTCTCTTTCTTCCCTTGACCACCTCGACTCTGGACTAGCTAGCTTCAGTCTTTTGTTAGTTGGTTTAAGTCTTCCTAGCTCGGGTTTAAGTCTTAGTCTTACCCGTCGAATCCACTCCCTAGCTGAAGTCTGCCCAGCTACAAACCAAGACCTAGCAACACTAGCTCCAGTCTGAGTATACCCAGCATAAGTGTTTAACTACCTGGGTTCAGTCCGAGATGTACTAGTTTCGTTCCTGCTGGTACTGCTTTGATTCTTTGATGCGCTGGTTTAAGTATGAGTTGATACTGTTTGATTCGTTGTGCACTGGTTCTGGTAGAGTTAGTACCGGTTGAAGAATGAGTGGCTGTTGGGTGATAGTAATTGGTCTTTGAGTTGTTGGTATCAGGCTTGCACTCCTCAGTTTCGTTCTTACACCCTCGCCTACTACTACTAGGTGCTTTCAGGCTTGGTAGCTGTGGGTTAGGTCTGAAAGTAAGCGAGTGAAGCTCTTATAGTAAGTTTTTGTTGGTAGTTGGTAGTTGTATTCTGGTTAGCACTGTCCTTGGTGCACTCTGTTACTCCTTAGTTACATTCTCACTAGTTCTATTCCTTTCCTTAAGCTAGTATCACTGGGGGAACTCTGAGAATTCTAATAAGGGCTAGTTTGATTCTTATCCGAGTCCTCCTACTGTTCCATTCTTTGACTGGAGGGGGGATCTATCTGATTCTGTGACTCCTGGAGTTCACTCTGATCTTAGTAGTATTGGTACTGTTCCATTCTTGTCCTTATGAGCTTAATTCTTTAATTCAATTACTAGATGCTCGGATACAAGTTTAATTCTTCACTTACTTACTTATAGCTTCACTTCCTGGCCTTGAGGAGAGGTTCGGTAGGAATGTAGCCAGTGAGTTTCATTCTTATCTTAGTGTCGGTGGTACTTGTTTCGTTCTGTAACTAAATGCGGGGGAGACTTAAGAAATAGGGGAATGCTTAGTTTGATTCTAATATCTGAGTTTGTCTCTTACTTGCCGACTTCTTAGTTTGTCTCTGACTCGCCCACTTGTATACCTGTTTGGGATGAAACTCTAGCCATTAACTTCAGGGCTGGACTTATAGTCATTTTATTCCACTCACACAAGAACAGGACCTTATAGGAATTCGGCAGCACCACCAGTAGGAGAACGGATTCCACTAGGGATGAAACTAACTACTACTGATGAAACAGGACCATTTAGGGCTTTCAAACCCAAGTGCTGTGTTCACCCTTACTACTTGATATCATCTACTATACATTGGGGAATTAATACCTTAGTTAGTTTAGGTAGGCACGGGAAGCTATTCCAGTATAGTTCTTGCCCCAACCAGTATACGAGTAGTTTAATAAGTAGTTGTAGCCATAGGTATAGTATATCGGAGTTTCATAAGAGAAAGAATGCATTTTTGAAAGATAGGACTGACTCGTGCACAAGGAAACTAGACTAAACTCGCCAGGGATAGAAGCAAGAGGAAGAAAGTAGTACGAGTTATTACAGTTGCGACAAGTCAAAGGAGTGGTTACTGTCAAAGAGTTACTAAACACTGTAAAAGAGGTAGGCAAGAAAGAAGTCAAGTACTTGGTTGGAAAGAAAGAGTTTCATTCTGAACTATCTACTTATCTGGTCTGAAACTTGAGTTCTGAATTGAGTTCTTTTTCATAGTAGTTGGTTGAGTTGAGTTCCCGCTTAAGGGATGTTAGGAACAAGGATTAGCATATCAAGGAAGGTAAGGCTGATAGACTGCAAAGTAAGCTTCTAAGCTAGTATACAGTCAAGTAAGAACCAGAGCCAGGGCATAGAGGTATAAGGTACCACGCCCCGGGTTCATGTTCAGGAGTTATGAATCAAAGCCAGCAGTTCTAGGCTAAGGTAGAGTAGAGCAAAGATCCATTCTCATCAGCAGTAGTAAGGTATGAGAAGCGATAGTCAAGTCATATTCTTATTGATTAGTTACTATTCCTGTTCTAATTCTGGTATTTCAAATAAGTAAGTCAAAGAAGAATAGAAAGGAAAGGATTGAACATACTATGTATATTCTGTAGTGGCAGGCCTTGAGACATTCAAGTAATATTTAGATTTAGTATTGGCAGAGCAGTAAGTAAGGCTCAAGCGTAGTAAATGCAACAAGCGAAGTAGCGGACCGGAACCCAAACATGGGCATCTAAATCAGAAGTATCAGAATCAAAGACAGTATGGGGGTTACTGAGTTCAATCCGTATGTTGGAGTGGAGTCGAGGTCCCATATGCTCTGGTTGCACTCTATCCTACTTGGTTAACAGCGGTTCTATTCCTTATCAGTTGATTCTTAAATGCATCAATTCCATTATGTATTTCCAGCATAGCACCTGGGTTACTCTTATCGGTTTAGTAGTCAAATAAAAGTCTGAGTCCCAAGTTCAAGTATTTCTATCAGTGGTGAATTTCTCTTATTCTAGTTTTCAAGAAGGGAGTGTCAGGCTTACTTGCTTCCTTTCTTCTCTATATTGAGTTGCTGCCTTAGAAGCCTTTGGTTTATTCTGCTGTTCGAGGCTCGGGTTCTTTCTTTCTTTCCTTATAGCGCTGGGTTCGGTCTTAGAAGCACTAGTCGAAGTATGAGTTATGAGTTCTCTTCTTAGAAGCCAGGAGCCGAAGCCTTAGTTCTGGGCTCAATAAGTAGGGTAGGCGCATAGACAGTCAAGTAATACGGATATACAGGAGGGTCAGACTTAAGTCGTCAAGGGAAGAGTAACAGACTTGTAGGCACGAGTGTAAGTTTGAAACAAGAGAAAGGGCATTGAGATCAGTAGCTAAGGGATCCGGGGATCAGTAACTATAGACACCTAAAAGCAGTAGCTCCATTCTTATTAAACTCATCAATATTATATAAAAGAACTTTCAATACGAATACCTAATTGAATAATGAAACTTTGAATGAAACCAATGCTAGTAAGAGTTGAACTCAATACACTGTATCGAACTCCGTGAACTCGCCCTAACTAACTGGGAATTTACCTACTGTTTCTAAGGCCTACTCTGATCTCTGAGCTCCACTGAAACTCTTGCGCTGCTGAGACTGAATACTTACCACCTCAACTCTAAGTCCTTCACTTATTTCTCATAGCCTGTAACTCCTTCTTTAGCTCGGTTAATGGGCCTGTACCTTTCCGCAAATGCTTAGACTGATTAATTGCCCTTCCAATAAGTCAAAGAATCAATATAGAAATATGGAATCGAAACCTGTAGTTACTAATGAACTCAACTCGGAGCTAAGAGGGTAACTTAGCATTGAACTAGTACAAGAATCGGAGCAGTGCTACGGTAGAACCAAACTACTACTTGTAGACCACTAATTAAGATGTTAGTTTATTTCTGAGTTTCCCACCTCTGGGTTGTAGTCTTGATTTTCCGTTTTGTTCTTATGCCTATGAGTTCTTATCCCGGGTGTTGGAAAAAGGGATTAGTATTCGGTAGGTATTGACACCAATGATGAAAAGAATCCAACCTTAACATACAAGATGAAACTAAGAAGTAGTACAAAGGCAGGGCTGCAACAAGAGCATTGGAATCCTACTCGAACTAGGAATGCATTCACCCATAACGAACCAAACGAACAACTAAGATAAGGTGTGTGATGTTAGGAAACCAGGACTTAAGCTCAGAGGCTAGGCTTGAACTGCTTCTTTTAAGGCGATAACTCAAAAGTCAGCAGTAATTTCAGTTGAAAACAAAAGCATAGGAACGCAGCTAATGAGTAGAGGACTAAATAACAAACCAGCAATTAGGGTTTAGTCGGGTCCCCACACCTCTGTTCTTATTCCCATTAGTCAGATTCCTATAGTAATAGTAGTATTTGATAGCCAGGGATAGTGAGCCTGTTTTACCAATAGTTCCTCATGCCTAGCTCAAGGTCTTTATTCCGTGTTCGATTGCTGTTACTTATTAGTTCGATCCCCTTTTAACAAGCTAAGCATTAGCCGGATTCTTTATTAGTAGGTTGATTCCTGCATTGGTAGTTACAGCCTGGTCTCAAAGCCTTATTTCCATTACAAGTTCTGAGTCAAAATCTATTAGGCACTTGTTCAATTCCTTTACTTACGGGCTTTATTCTTACTTTCCTTGTAGTTCGCTGTCCTGTCTTTGATTCTTCACTACTATATGATAAGACCAAAACCGGTGTCAATAAGACTTACTGCTAGACTGGAAAGAATGTACCTACTAATCCAAATACTTTAACCCTTAACTGGGCATTCAACTACTGACTTCAAAGCCGACCCGACAACAAACACGGATTCTACAGCACTACTACTTGGACCACTACTAGTTGGATCCTATCCGAGCAGTACAACTTGAATCAAGAAAACCCCTCTTGCCTTAACGAGCAGTACAACTTGAAACAAGAAAACCCCTCTTTCTTGCTGGAATTATAAGTCCAGTACTTAGAATTTCTTGACCTGGCAAAACAGCTTGAATTCTCACTTTACTACTTGCTTGAGTTTGGAGTCAATTCTTATCTTCAACAGAGGTTATCCAACTAACCCGGACTGCCGCTACACATTCAAAGTTACGGCGTATACGCTTGGCTCTTTTGTTTTCTACCTTCTCCTGATTTCTTGTTCTAGTAGTAGCTGGGCGAGTTGAATCTCTAGTTTAGTCTTCCGTTTACAAGTAGTGATCCAGTTCTGGTTCTAGTTTCATCGACTGGAGAATATGCTGGATCAGCTGCTCCTTAATTCAGTATTTCATGTCAAATTATTAATAATCTTATGCTCTATATAGGAAGGATAGGATCAATTGTGGAATTTCTACTTGTTTCAGCCTAGGAGATACGAGTTCATCTTGACTAACTGAATTCGGCTAATCGAACTCTGGCAACTACGCTAAGGTTTGAAGATAGCAATTTACTATAGGGCTTTCCTTCCCGCAAAACCCCTTTAGCCCCGGACTGCCACATCACTAGTAAACTAGTATATAAGGGCCATCCCCTATACGCTCTAAACCTTACTAAACTAGTAACAGAGAAAAAAGTCAACTATCTGCTTATCGGGTGCCCTTACCGTAGTATGCCCTGAACCCTCAATATTAGGGTGCAAAATCAACTAGAACAGCCTGAAAGTACCAACACATAGGGAATTTGCCTAATAGAGCAACGAATGCATTTGTAGCGCATGAGACAACGCTTTGCCCTCGTTGGCGAGAAGGACGAACACTAGCTAAAGTGAGCCTTTCTGAAAAACCACTTTGGAAACCTGTCTGCCAACTCCGTACTAGTTTAGTATAATAAAATCACTATCAAAATATCTCTTCTTATTGAGGCAATAAACCAACACCGAGAGACTTTCCTCGTACAGATCCAGATCCAGTGCCCTCGTATTGGAATGAAACAAGTATTGGAATGCCACGTAGTTAAGTGACGAAGCGCTAGGTGAATGAGAGGAATCCGAGTCAGCCAACCAATACACTACTAGAGCTACAGCACCAACCTCTGATGGAAAGAGACTCATTAGTGCTTCGGTTACCCCTGTATTATAGGCACTAAATTCAATTGAAAGCGGGTTTGCTCTCTTCTGCGCTTGGACATGAAAAACATCTCAAGATTTGAAATAACGAATTTCTTCCTAACATCTTTCTTTACATCTTTAGGGTGAAGTTGCTCAAACACCTGACCTGTCTACTTCTATAATAGAATGGAATGGATAGGATTTCACTTAAGTATTCTTCCCCCCTTGCCCAACCAGTAGAGTATGTGTTACTTCCAATAAGAAATAAGAATAGAGTGAACTTTACACAGTTAGAATTGATAGAGTCAATTGAAAAGGATGATAAACGACTCTCTAATCGAAGCTATACAGACTCGGTACTGACTAAGTACAAGAAAAGCCATAGAAATGAATTCTATCTTGATAAAGAAGAAAAGATGAAACAAGAACACTTGCTAGAAAGGGAGAGACTTCCCTCGAACCCCAAGAGATTCTATAGAATAGAAGCCGGTAACTACCCAACCATAGGCTCTTTCATCCCTTTCCCCTATACCGACACAGTGAAAAACATGACATTACAACTTTCATTCTTTCTTATAGTAACATAGTAACCGGAGGAGAGGCAGGCGAGAGGAAGAGACAAGTCACTTATCATGTTATGTTACGCGGCGGTGAGCTTGAGAATGCTACTCGACCTTCCCTTTCAACCTTGAATTCTATCTTATATGATATATAGAACTGATTCAATTCAACAAGAACAAGAGCAGAACTTCCCANGCTTTCTTCTGTGTTGGACCTTACTACTTAGTTCGATTATTTATGCCCAGGGTCATTCCTACGCCCCCCACACCTCTTTCATTCTTGTTATCAGTGTTTGTATCCTTTGTGGCGAGTTAGGATCCTTTTTGATATTCTTATTTTTCATTATTTGTTGTATTTCCCTGTCGCACGCTTTGCTTTGGTCTGCTACTGCTTATTTTCATCCTATGTTTGTAGGTTAAGTTCCTGTGTGCACTGTTTCAGTCTAAGGTGCAAGTCTTAGTTCTTAGTTCAAGCCCTTGTAGTGGCAGTGGATAGGTATGAGTTTTATTCGAGGTATTGTCGAAGTCTTGTTGGTATGCGGTACCTTTTCAGTCTTAATTCATGGCTGGATTCTAATCAGTAGTTCTGTATCATAGTGGAATTATTGTAAGCTAAGCAGTAGTGTAAGTTTGAAACAAAGGAAAGTCAGAATGAAAAACTCAGCTGTCAAAGAATGAAACGAAAGAAAGGGGACTATCCCCATTGGTAGCGAGGGTTGTTGACTTCGGATCAACTGTTAATTATGTATTGACTCCCATCCCCCCCACGGTAGAAAGAATGATTCCATGAGAGTAAAAGGCTTTCCCGAGTCGGTAGATAGAATTGAGTCCAGAGTGAACCTGTGCCCTTAAGTTATTGGTGGCGCGGCAGGGCAGCTTTCCTCAAAAGTAGATGTATTTCTTCTAAGCTTAACAAAAGCCAACTTACTAGAAGGGCCCACTTCTTTCGTTTTAGCACCCGCCCCGAGCCTTGTCATAGAATTCAACAACTACCCTAACAAGTAAGTAAACCATACGCAGCTAAGCACCCAAATCTATTACATCACACCCCTCCTATTGATAAATAAGGATGGAATGAGAAATAAGGATTGATAAATAAGGATGGAATGAGAAATAAGGATTGATAAATAAGGATGGAATGAGAAATAAGGATGGAATTGACACCCCTACCCGAGTCACTTAATTCAAACAGCCTACGGTTTGAACCCGGCTTTTGGTGAACTTCCCTGGCCTGGACACTCATCTTTTCTATCTCTGACTCCTCGGACCTCGGGCTACTATAACTATGGCAACTATACATATGGCTCTTCTCTTGCTCCGATACCTAGGTAAACTAATTCCTCTTTCTTACTCGGGCTCCTAATCTTTCTTACTTAAAGAACTCTCCTGTATTTCTGCTCTTGCTCGGGAAAGCACCCTTCTGGATTTCTTTGAGGAAGCCGGGTTAAGTATAGGCTTTGAAGCGAAGGAATCTGAACGTTTTCCCGTGTCTTTTCATAGCAAATATGGAGTTTGGTACAGGCTTTGAAGCTCTAAGTGGTAGAGTTGAGTCTAGGAGCTAGGTCTTCCAATTCCATTCTTCACTTCAATACCAGAGGATAGGCCGGGTCTTCAAGGGTAGTTGGCGAATAAGTCAAAGAGAAGAGATGCAGTGCGGGCGCTAACCAAGACAAGAAGGATTAATGTTTTCGAGATGAGCTGCTCACTTAGTCTCCGGGTAGGGAATAGGGCTTGTTTACTGACTTGGTGGGCTGGTGGAATAAAAGGAATCTGATATTTATTATCAAGAAAGAAATCAAGAAATGTTTAATCAAGAAAGAAATCAAGAAATCAAGAAATGTTTAATCCATATTTGTTGCCTGGTAGCGAGGACTAGCTCTAATATTCCAGTTTTGTTCTTGTTAGCAGTTACTTGGCTCTAGTTTTTTTATTTTATGGAAAAAGATTGAACCACCCTCCCTTTCATTACCCTTCCACTCCTATAGGTCAGGTCGGTGAAGAATCAATTCCTTTTGATGCTAATATGGTTCGAGCAGAAGTAGAGTATCCGGAATCCCTAGTTGAATCTGTGTGATGATTGTGCTTGAGTTAAGCAATGAGAAATATGACACTAATTCCATTCTTCAGTAGGAAGCAATGAGAAATATGACACTAATTCCATTCTTTAGTAGGAGCAGCCCTTATATTAAAGCTTTATCTACGGACCAGGTGCAAGAGAGATTCAAAGTTGTTGCTTGCCTGGTGACAGTACTACGGGTTGGTTGGCGAGGGAGAGGTCCATTCTTACTCAGTATTAGCAAGGGAACCATCAAGGGCAGCGTGAAGGAAAGAGTCTTGTTCGGATAGCCTAGATTTCGAATTGAACATAGGTAGCTTCACCCTAAAGCAAAGCGGGAAGGAAATAACTAGTTAAATAGTAGAACTCGAGAAGCCAGTCCTGTGTTCGCCTTTCCTGTTAGAGACCTATGACCCTACCTACCTGGGTGACTTTCATCTTATATAGAAGCCGCATCTCCTATGAAAAGGCTCCATAGATAGATTTCCAGCCCTTAAGTAATTGAAGCCCCTATTGCTACTCGGGATGGCGCATATACTTATTGCCTATATAGAACCTGTCCTGTTAAGACTTTGATAGGAGATGCGGCTTCTATATAAGATGAAAGTCACCTAGGTAGGTAGGGTCATAGGTCTCTAACAGGAAAGGCGAACACAGGACTGGCTTCTCGAGTTCTATATAGGCCTTGATGCCTATATAGAACCTGTCCTGTTAAGACTTTGATGCCTGAGGATCCAATCAAACTAGTAGTAGAGCAATACTATGGTAAATTGGCAATTCAATTATGAGTTTACTGTATTTCTTATTTCGGGAAGAAAGGATAAAGAGAAAGAATTATTGATATTCAAAGGTGTTTGTTACTCCCTTCGCACAGAGCCAAGTCACTTATAATTAATAGCGGCAGTCCGGGGTGAAAGAAATCAAGAAATCCAGAAAGTAGAGCAAGAGGCTAGAGATTGGCTGTTTGACCGAGATACCTATACCCGATTGATGCAACAGAACTAGAGCAAGTTGACTTTCCTGGCATAGCGTGCATAACATCTTATTTTGGGCCTGTACTTGACTCTGCTCTGCCTGTACTTTACTCACCCCTGTCATATAGGATTGATGGCGGCATCCCCTCCCTTGTGGAATCTCTTGTTTCATCCTTCTCTTGCTTACCCGAACTATCCTCTCAAGTCACTTATTGTCTTCCCGCTGCTGATACAACTTCTATCCCCGCTTCGTCACCAACACTAGAACACCTGGCTTTATAGCCTTTACTTTGAATCAAAGCAAGTACTATCTTTCTCTTCTGCCCCCGCCTTTAATACCTGGCTAATTCTGATGTTTCTTACCTTGGAGAAGTATCTTTCCCTATCGCCATAAAGACAGGAAGGGTTGGTTACCGGACTCTATTATGCCCAGCGAAATCCTAAAATACTTATTCAATAAGGGGCTAATCTCTATCCTCCCTATCGCCTACTAAAGGCACGGCTCTGGTAATTCCATTTCTGTCTTTCTTTCTTTCCTTCCCTAGCAAAGCAACAGCCCTTAACCCTGCTTCCTCACCTGTAGACTCAACACCTGTAGACTAAACTCTCACTTTTCATAACTACAGATTGCCCCTATACCGTAGTCAACTAATAAAGATTCAACCTTACTTCCGGAGTTGGAGATAAGATTTGATGCTTCCGAGTCGGGGGCAGGTATACACAATCAATTCATTCTAAGCTCCATTAGGGGTATTCCAAGGGGGATTTCCATAAAAACATATAAGGATTCGAAAGAATGCATTTAAAACCCTATTCTTGAGCTGCTTCTAGTTAAAGTGGAATGCCAAGAGGAGAGTGCAAAAGGTCAGGTGCAATGATAGGTGTTTGCGACGAGTCAGCAGCAATCGATTCTTCAAGGGGAGTTTACCATGTTTGATCCTATAAGAAGTGGTTCGGTTCCGAGAGGAGAGTATTGTTCCAGCTTGTTCCAATATGAGGGCAGGGCAGGGAAAACAGGCTTCGTCTTCCACTCTTGTAATGGGAGACCTCTCATCTTGATTAGAATTAGATACGAGGGAGCGGATACTAGAATTAGATACGAGGGAGTGGATACTAGAATTCAAATGAAGTATTATTGGCTAGGGTCGCCAGTGGTAGATCGAATGCAAGGGAATAATGAGAATCACCAGTTCCAGAATTCTATCTTTTTCTAGCTTTATATAGAATTAATTGATATTGATTTGATTCTACTGTTTGTATACTTAGTAGGTGGAGGATCCATTCCAGTTTGTTTCTAGTAATTTGAAGTGTTTGTTATTTTATTCCACCAAAGATTCTCTGCTTCATCGGGGCTTGGCTGTTGCAAGAGTTAGCTTTGTTTCAAGAGCGGAGGCAGGCGAGGGAGGGCGCTAAGCAAGATAGACATCTAATTTACCGAAATGGTGCCGAAAGAAAGAATGTCTGACTTTTGCCCTACAGCACGTTATAAGAGTGACTACTTTAACCGGACGAGCAGCTTGCTCCTCGGAACCCATATGACCTACTAGCTTATGATGCGATTTACTACTCCGAAAGCAGTCGACCTACCACCCCAAATGATATTCCTCCCAGCTAACTACAGCATCAACAAAGAAAGAGAGCCTAACTACAGCTTCAAACAAATCAAAAAGAGCCTAACTACAGCTTCAAAGAAGAACTAAAGCATCAAAGCGTTAGTGCGCAACGGAATCAAAAATAAGAGAATTGAGTTTTGCGCCACATATATAGAATTGATGAAAAACACAGTCAAGATGGTGCACAACTGAACTTATAGAAATTTGTAAGAACACATCAGACTGACTGCTTGCTCCGTTGCTTTTTATCTACCCTACTACTCTACTTGCTTGTTTGAATGGAATTGAGTGCTCCCTATGATAGAATGTAGTAACTAAACTCCTTACTCTAATAAGCTAATGGGCAAGGGCGTAGTATAAACTTCTTAATGTCAAGATTTGGTTAATGTAAGATATTTATATCACTGCTTATGCTTACTCACTTATTGAATGGAATCCCTCGACTCGAGCACATTGTATAGAATCCTGTAAAGACACTGCTTACCAGCTTTTATTAAAGTAAGGCACAACAGCTTGCTTGCCTTTTTCATTTCATGGAATCTCTCGAGCATCATATGGATTCTAGTAGCAACATTGCCCTCACTCTCATAAATAAGGAAATATAGCATCTCCTCTTCACTCACTAAGGCACAGGTTTGCTTGTTCGAACTCAACAAGTACATATTAGATGGGCACGCACCTCAATAGAATTTCATAATAACCCTACCTACTCTCTATGAGTAAAGAACATAGGTTACAGGAAAGGCGAAGTAAATGATCATACACGTATAGAGCGGTTAAGTATACAAATTCGAACATTGAGTAACAACACTCTAAACTCTAAAGAGCTTCCTCAGACTATAGTCCAGTATTGGGTGCTTACATTCCAAATGTATGAAATGTTGGTACCAGTACTTCTATTCACTAATATGAAAGAAATGCACTTTCACTATCTAATTCTATTCTTAACTTAACTATATAATTCTCTTCAATTCAAGGCGTCGTCAATAAGATCTTCTCAAGGGGGGCTAAAGGCTTCCAATCATAACTTGTTATTGTATTGAAATGTGCCGAGATTCCTTCTTAAACGAAGCAACAAGCAATACGTTAAGAAAATCATACCTATATACCACCTATTCTAACATTTTGGAACAAAACAGAGCATTGCTTATAATATAAGTTATAGCATCTCTTAGGAGCTGAGCTATGTTGTTGTGTTTGCTTTCTTTCAGAATCAAGTAGATAGATAGAATGCAATCCTTACTTTAGCCGGGTAAGGGTAAGCGATAGAAAGAAGGGAGTTTACAAAAAACAATAGAATGGAGTTGCACCACTTATAGATAGAAGATATGAAATTGACTCTCTAAGCTAAGAGAACCCCGAGTATAAAGAAGATATGAAATTGACTCTCTAAGCTAAGAGAACCCCGAGTATAAAGAAGATATGAAATTGACTCTCTAAGAGAACCCCCCTGCCTGAGTATAAGATATGAAATTGACTCTCTCTAGGACAACCATAGAATTCAGTCAATTACTCTCTCTAGGACAACCCCGAGCTTGTGTTTGAATTGAATCTACCAATCGCCCTTGCTTCCTCTAAAGTAAGAATGGATCTCTTTGCCCTTGCTTGTTCAATCTCACTAACTACTTATCTCATAAAGTAACCTAACACTGCGCACTTAAGTGAACTCTCACTGGTAAACTCCTAACGTGTCCCGAATCAAACAGTAAGCTTACGCGCAACGGCTAGTTCTGCTGACTCACTACTTACATCTTACGTAGCGGTAACCAAAGAACATAGCTTCGTTTCCGAACCCTATAACAATCAGAGTCCCTTTTCTTTATTCCCTATTTAGCCCCTAGTATTTCTTTATTGATTTATTTCCTATGGTTCCCTTTCTTCTTGCAAACACGGGTTGACAGCTTCCTTGTAGTTAAGGGTAGAGAATAAGAGGTGTAGCTCGCTAACAGGTGTTGTTGACAGTGAATTCTTTGTTGATTGCCCTCATATTATAAGTAAGTTTACATTCTTCTATATAATATGTGCAAGTTTACATTCTTCTATATATGTGCAAGATACTTGATTTACGTAATTCCATCTAATATGTGCATTACTACTCTTTTCTTACTTTTTCTTCTTTTACTTCACTATGGTATCTTATATTCAATGATTTTGCACTTACATTCTCGTTTGCCTCTATTCTATATTCAAGTAAACAGTTTGTTTCGGAGTCAGGAACCCTACACTAGAAATTAGGTCCAATCAATTCATCCTCCAAACCAACTAAACCGGGGAAGCTGAAGCGGAAATGAAATTGATACAGACCAGCAGGCTCTTCATAGGATATTCTAGTCCATTATTATTATTACCTTTTTCCATAGAGAAGAGGAGGTAATGCCAATTGGACAGCGTCACGGCGCCTTTATTGACCCCCGGGGAGGGCTCCCCTTTTCTCTTTCCCAATTGTTGTTGGAGGTAATGGCTCCGAACCATGCTGGCCATCACATGGCTCTCAAACCCAACCTGTGGCAGAAGTTTCTTTCAATACTAGCTAACTTGCGCCCTGCTGACATTTAGAAAGCTCACACTGCGCGGTATACTATGAGGTATGTTCCATACTTGTCTTTAGGCCTTGTCTTTAGGCATCTTCATCACCAGAAAAGGTATCCTGCTTCCCCGAGTTCGCTTACTTTCTATACTAGACTATGATTCAGAGTTAGGTATTGAGTTCGGTTACTTTCTATACTCTACAAATCTTAATGAAGAGTTCTATTACTTTACTTTCAACTATACTCTACAAATATGAATGAAAAGTGATATTACTTTCAACTCCACTTTCTAAATATGCAAAGTGATATTATCAGTTGTTCTCGAAAACACAGATGAAAAAAGAATCAATTCCTTCGATGGAAATGAATAAGCTATCTTTTTAGCAAAAGGGGTATATTCTGGTGTCTCCTTAGCGAAAGGGGTATTTTAGTTGGCGGCTATAAAGGAGGTGTCAAGGCCTTAAAGAGATATATGGTAATTGGTTCTAAGACCAAAGAGAGAGAAGACGACGAAGAAAGGACTTGTGTATAATATTCATTTAGTAGTAAACTAATCATTAATTTCTTATCGAGCGGAGAAACTGACTATATGGGGCAAACTTTAATGGAAGAGATTCCACAAGGGATGAAACGGAAATAGGTCATTCGAGTCGACTTCCCACTTGCAGCACTAGCAGCTGACAATTGAACCGCTTAACCGACGCTTCCATCGTAGACAACACAATCACTCTACTTTAACGACGCTTCAGAAGCACAAAGAGACTCTCCTCTCCTTGCTTGAGGAACCTATCTCTGCACTACTCGAACAGAGGAACCTATCTCTCCACTACTTGGGAAAGCCAATAACTTCCCTCTCTCGTCGACAACACTCGAAACAAAGGCTCACAATAGCATAAGGGAGCTCACTTAACTTCACTTAGGCTTGAAAGGACTATAAGCTAGGCCATAATCATTCTTTACCCTCTAACCATCTTATATAAGTTTGTAAAGACATAGCTTGTTCGCCTTTCTCTTTGGCCCGTTACTTAGTTATATTCTTGATTCTTTCACTTCCCTGAACTCTCCACTTTCAGAAAATCATCTTATCTTGATTGAGGATTACTACTTATATACTAAACCTAAACGAGCAAACTCAACTCTACTTTCTCAAGCACCCCAAAAAGAAAGAGATTCTACTGATTAACGATGCGCTGAAGAAGCCAGTACTTTTGAGTCGCCCTTTGTTCGGCAACAAACAACATAACGAGTGATAACTGGTTATAACAAGTCTTGTGTTCGGGGTCCACTCCTCTGATAGCTAATCCACCTATCCAACCACCCAACAAGCTATTCAAATGCATTTTCTCCTCTAATCTTTGCTAATGCTTCGAACTCCCAAACGGGCAAATCCAAGAATGCATTTTCACTGCCAACAACTCTCACTGATGCGGGTTACACCTCTTCTTCCTCTAATTCTAAGCAGATGATCTTGATCCAGCAGATTCTATCGTTGCAAACACACGGATGAAACATGAACTACACTTGTTGATTGCCCGCTTGCTGCTGATTTTAGCACTGATTGCGTCTTCTTCTAATTCGGATGTTGAAACATCTTCTTCGCCTGATCTAGCTTCTTATCTCTATTACTTAGAAAGAACAGAATGCACTTTCGCCACTGAGTCTGGGTCTTGACCTGGCAATACGACGCGCTTCAGCTTCTTATCCTGTTCACAAGCCTATGATTCTGTTCCCGCTTATAATCTTTCTTAAGATCCTATCTCTTCTTAAGCTTCTTCTCTCAACTCTCAAGTATTCATTTAATATATCTCTTATCGAGCACACTTGGTATATAACTCTTTGTAAATAAACTATTCTATTCCCTTTTTGCGCCGAACAATCTCTTGAAACTGCATTAGATCGTTATCTTGCTTCTGCAGCTGACGACTAAACCTCTGATTCCAGAGTGGACTTTCTTTCTTTCTTCCTCACCAGTAACAGCATCTTATTGAGCCTCTTCATATACTTCCCCAGCTCCGGATTCTTACTCATAACTTGAAGAAGCGCTTGATGGTGGAATTGAAGAATATATATGATTCTCTTATGACAAACACTTCTATACTATGGCAAACACCTCTTTGATTCTTAAAACGAGAAAAGTAAAAGACAACTGAGTAAAGAGATGCTGAACCTTTATACCGCACTAGCCACCGACCCGAGACTCACTTATTCAATTTCAAATCATCTAACAACTTGAGCGGTCCACGTATAATGCTTGTAGCAGTGCGTGCGGGTAGAACAGTATCTTGTGCAAGTGCTTTCTTCGGG
>LVTN01003310.1:4387-18811 GCA_001649415.1 Musa itinerans
CAAAACTCTACTCTGATCTAGACAATTATTACAACGCGAATTGACATTTTGTTGCCCGGCACGTCATTGGTTGGCGCTTCGTCCGATTCTTCAGCGCATCGTCCTCTCTTGCGGCTTGTTGCCCAATCGGCGGTTGACCTCCGCCACCCCGATATCCTTGGCACAATTCCGCTCTCCTTGGCCTGATGCCCGACGTCCGAAGCCTTCTGCCGTCCAATACCCTGACGTGATCTCCTCCGGTACAACGTCAATTCCTCCTGCGTCAACTATCTAATCCTGATCGAGTAGACCTGCATCACTCAAAATGCAGTTAAACATCTAAACACAATCAATTAGTTTCATCATCAAAATCCGAGATTCAACAATTCGTAAAACGGGTGTACGTCTCCAATAGTCTCACTTAGTTCCATTCGAAACAACTCAAAATCATACATCAAAATATTAACTTTAGAATCTCTAACCTTACTTATGCCTTCGTGTGTGATTTCAAGAGTGTGTCAAATATCGAAAGTCGTTTCGCAAGTAGAAACCTTATTGAATTTATTTTTGTCTAAGGCATAAAATGGAGCATTCATAGCTCTAGCATTTAAAGAAAAAGTTTTCTATTCCATATCATTCCATTCGTTCATTGGAGTAAAGGACTTTTGAAAACCAAATTCGACTATATTCCATAAATCGGGATTCAACGAAAGCAAGAAAACTCTCATTCGAGTTTTCCAATATGTGTAGTCTGTCCCATTGAACATGGGAGGACGAACGAGAGAGTGACCCTCTTGAAAGCCGAAAAGAGTCATTTCGCTTGGGTGTTAAACCAAATGAGAAATAACGTGGCTCTGATACCAACTATTATGAACGAGTCGACACTGTGAATTAGTGTAGCAGATAAAATTATGTTAGTTCAAAATTTCATTGCGATTAAACCCATTTCAGAAGATGAACCGTTTCGTAAAGGTAATAACTTTGAAACATGTTCGTATATGAAGTGAATACATTAGGCAAGTAAAGATTCAGTTTGTAGTTTATAAATGATAGGAAGTAAATGCAAACTAGAGAACACACCAATTTTATAGTGGTTCGGTCATCGTGACCTACATCTACTCCATCGATTCCTCTTCCGTCAAGGCCACCGGCATCCACTATCGATCTTTTAATAGGCGAAGATCAACCTCATTCTTACACTCCTCTTCTCCTTTTCATAGGTTTAGGAGTCAACCTTTACAAGCACACACTCCTCCTAAACAGAATTCTAAACTTAGACTATAGGAGGGGATCTCTCAAATGATTGCAACAGCGGTTTCTCACTTTTAAATACTCTGTGCTTGTGTTTGTTAACCCGGGATGCGATAGGTATTTATAGGCCACAAGTTGATTCAAACTTGAAGCCTAAAAACATCTCATCCTGGGTTTCCTGGGTACGGGCGGTCCCACCGCCTATGTCAGTCTGACACTAACACTGCACTAGGTGGTACCATCGCTTGACACCCTGCCTGGGGCGGTACGATCGCCCAGACTGGTGGTACCACTGCCTGACACAGTCTCAAAGATTGTGCCATGATGGTGCGACTTCTTGGGACACTATTTGGGCCTCTCATTGGGCCCAACACAGTCCTTACATAGGCCCAACTAGCCCCTAATTGGGTTGGCCCAAATCCAAACCCAATTATGTGCCAACTACAAAATCTAAGGCATACTTAAGCTAAATAAGTCCTTATGTCTTGGTTTCTTCCGGCGATCTTCCGGCGAACTTCCGGTGAACTTCGGACGAATTCTCGGGCAATGTTCTAACGGACTCCCAACAAGCTTCTGGACTTCATGACGATATTCTTGGCGATTTCCGACAAGCTTCTTTGTCAAGCTCCTAGACTTCTCAGCTGTTTCTTACAGAACTTTCGACGAACGTTTGGACTTTCAACGAACTCTCGAACTCCCAACGAAATCGCGTCCTTGACTCCGGGACTTCATTTTGCTTTATGCCTTGCTATTGTAGTTAATCCTGCATATATAAAAACATACTTCGATCTAGACAAGTAATACTAAGAATGAATCATGTTGTTCGGCATGTCATTGGTCCCTCGACGCTTCGTCCGATTCTTCAGCGCATCGTCCTCTCTTGCGGCCTATTGCCCAATCGGCCAGTTGACTCCGCAACTCTGATTAAAAAGTGTCCCATCCCAGATTTTCGGGGTACTAGCGGTACCACCGCCATTATTAGGTGGTACTACCGCCTGACACCTGACACTGGGCGGTACCATCACCCGGTCTAGGTGGTACGACCGCCTGACAGAGCTCGAAGACCGAGCTCTGGTGGTACCACCGCTTGATAGGGGCGGTACCACCACTAGCAGCATTAACTGTCGACGAATTCTTAGGAGACTGAGTCTCCCAAGCGGTGCCACTGTTGGCTAGGAATTCAGGTGCTGAATGGGCTACTCAATTCAACCCAATTCAGCCCTGTCAAGGGCCTAGTTGGCCCCCTAATTAAGTTAGTGGGATTACCTCCTAATCCTAACTTAATTTACTCTCTAACTACGATACTTAAGACATGATCACAGCTTCCGATTTCTTCCGGCGAACTTTCGACAATCTCTCGGCAATGTTCTAGCAGACTCCCAACAAGCTCTTGGACTTTACGATGATTGTCTTGGCGAGTTCTGTCGAGCTTCTTTGGCAAGCTCCAGGACTTCTCGGTCAATTCCGACAGAACTTCCGACGAATGTCCGAACTTCCAACGAACTCTCGAACTCCCAATGAGATCTCGATCTTGACTCCGGCAACACCTACTTTATGTCTTACTGCTATTGTAGTTAATCCTGCACACTTTTCTCAACATATAGATTAGATCAAACAATTTACAATTGTCTTCATCATCAAAATCCGAGATTCCACACCCAACTGGTCCCTAATTGAGTTGGCTTAATTACATTCTAAACTAACTCAATTAGACTCTAAACTAACTTGATATCGACATAATTGATTATAAGTGAATCCTATGTTATCCGGCATGTCATTGGTTCTTCCGATGCTTCGGCCGATCCTTCGGTGCATCGTCCTCTCCTTCGGCGTATTGCCCAATCAACATGTTGTCTTCTCGCAACATCTGATCTCCTTAGCGCAATGTCTGATCTTTTTGGCCCGATGCCTGAATTCACAACCCGAAGCCTTCTGCCGATATGTCGACCATTCCTCTAGCCCGACGTCCAATCTTCTAACATGGTTGTTCCAGCCCAATGTCTGATTCCTCCTACTTTAATTAATTTGTCTTTTTTGATTGACGTGAGCTTTGCATTACTCAAAACGCTCATTATTTCATAAACACATCAATTGATTTCATTATCAAAATTTGAGATTCAACACAACACACCAATCTGTCTAGTTATCTCGATGTCCCTCTCGAGTAACTTATGACCGGGATTATTTAGGATATGTGTTTAACGGCGAATTGGTCTCATTATCATGATCTCATCACAATCTGATTCTCATTACATAGCTATAAGGATTTCACAATGCATATATGCAACAAGCAATATAAAGTGATAAATATCAAAATATAATAAGTAAAAAAACTGCGTGTCAAGTTACATGTGCCATCACTCACGTGATTGGCTTGCAAGGCACATATAACTAGCACTGATTCCTCTTCACTCAAGACCACCGGCTTCCACTACCGATCTTCTTTCCAACAGGTGAAGATCAACTACCCTTACACTATTTCTCCTTTTTAGAGGTTCAAGAGATAATCTTTACACCCCTATTTTACAAGTGTTCCCTTATACACCTCCCTTAGGACTATTACTAAGCTCTTAGAGGAGAGACTCTATACTTAATAGAGTTTACAACCTTGAAATCATAGAGTTTTTGCTCTATTTTCATGTTTCCCCAAGCAGAAAAGATTGGAGTATTTATAGACCCCAAATGGTTTCAAAAATTGGAGCAAAAAATTTAAATCGTAAGATTTCAAGGTATTGGCGGTACCACCACCAGTACTTTTTGATACTGGGCGGTACCACTGCCTAGTCTAGCGGTACTACTGCTTGACACCCTAACACTGGATGGTACCACCGCCCAGTTTGGGAGATTGTGTCGGGGTGGTACCACCGCCCTATCTAGCGATACCACCGCTTGACACCGTCTTTAAGACTATGTCTGGGCGGGACCACCACCAGACCCTGCTATAAGACACTGAATGGGTCAAACAATAAGCCTAATTCAGTCCTGATTTAGGCCCAATTGGCCCCTAATTTAGTTGACATTGTTTTACCCTAATACCGACTCAATTAGACCTAAACTAACTCGATCTAGACAAATTAGTACAAAGCACGAATCATATGTTGTTCGGCATGTCATTGGTTCTTCCAGCGCTTCGTTTGATTCTTCAGTACATCATCCTCTCCTTTAGCGTATTGCCCAATGGGCATGTTGACTCTCAAAACTTCCGATCTCCTTAGTGCAATGTCCGATCCTTCGACCCAATGCTCGAATTCATGGCACGAAGTCCTTCTGCCAGCACGTCGATCGATCCTCTAGCCCGACGTGTTTCACTTTGGTCCAACGTCTGATTCCTCCTGCTTTAATTAATTTATTTTTTCTGATCGAAGTTAGTCCTATGTCACTCAAAATATAGATTAGATCATTAACTCATCAATTGATTTTATCATCAAAATATGAGATTCAATAGAGTCCAGCTACCTCCATCATATGTATGGGTATACAGTACACCAGTCTATCCGGTTATCTCGATATCCCTCTCGAATAACCTATGATCGAGATTATTTATGATATGTATTTAAAAGTGAATCGGTCTCATTATCATGATCTCATCACGATCTGATTCTCATTGCATAAATCCATTGAGATCATAAAATATATGCATATATGCAATAAGCAATATAAAGTGAGAAAATATCAAATAATATAATGAGTAAAAAGAATGTGTATTATGTCACACATGCTATCACTCACATGATTAGCTTGCAGGACACCTATGACTAGCAATCTCCTACTTGACCTAAAGTCAATCACCTATGTGTTTGATCTCCATTAGACCCTTGTGATACTCAAAGGACATTTGAGACAATAGCTTTGTTAGTGGATCTGCGATGTTATCTTCGGATGTAACACTTTCCATTGCTACATCTCCTCGGGTCACTGTCTATCTGATTAGGTGGAACCTCCTCAGAACGTGCTTAGACTTCTGATGAGACTTGGGTTCCTTCGCTTGAGTAATTATCCTATTATTGTTGCAATATAAGGGAATCGACTCCTCGCTGCCCGGCACGACTCCTAGATCTGTGATGAACTTCTTCATCCAAACTCCCTCCTTTATTGCCTTTACTACAGCAAAGCACTTCACCTCTATGGTCGAGTCAGCAGTAGTATCTTTCTTGGAACTCTTCTAGTATACTACTCATCCATTCAGGGTGTACACAAACCCCGAATTCGACTTGTTATCATCGACATCAGACTAGAAACTCAAGTTCATGTAGCCTTCAACCTTGAGGCTACTACCTCCATATATCAGTAAAAGATCTTTAGTCCTTTTCAAGTACTTAAGGATACACTTTAATGCTTTCCAATGTTCTAAGCCTGCTTGATACTTGCTCGTAACACTTAGAGCATGTGCTATATCAGGCCTGGTACATAGCATGTCATACATGATAAACCATATCACTGAGGTATAGGATATACTATCCATATTCACCCTTTCTTCATGAGTCTTTGGGGACATATTCCTAGAAAGCGATACCCCATGTCTCATTGGTATGAGACTTCTCTTAAAATTTTTCATACCAACCCTTTTAACAATGATGTCTATATACCTAGATTGGGACAAGCTAAGCATCCTCTTAGATCTATCTCTATAGATCCGAATTCCTAAGATATAGGATGTTTTCCCTAAGTCCTTCATGGAGAAGTATCTAGATAATCAAGCCTTTACTATTGATATCATTCCTACATCATTCCCAATGATTAGGATGTCATCCATATATAACACTAAGAAGGTGATAGTACTCCTATTTACCTTCCTATATACATAAGGCTCATCTTTATTCTTAATGAAGTCATAAGATCTGATTGCCTCATCAAATCTTATGTTTCAACTTCGGGAAACTTACTTTAGTTCATAAATGGACCTAAGCAACCTATATACCTTATTTGGGTAATCCTTAGATATGAATCCCTCAAGTTGTATCATATACATCTCCTTCTCGAGGTTGCCATTGAGGAACGTGATTTTCACGTTCATCTGCTAGATCTCATAATCATAGTATGCTGCAATAGTCAATAGTCTTCGGACGGATTTTAGCATGCTACAGGTGAGAAGGTTTCGTCATAGTCAACACCTTGCCTTTGACGATACCCCTTAGCCACTAGCCTTGCTTTATAGGTTTCTACCTTTCCATCTACTCCGATCTTCTTCTTGACAATCTACTTGCAACCGATGGGTACAATACCCTCGGGTGCATTAACTAGGTTCCAAGCCTTGTTGGAGTACATAGAATCCAGCTTAGAATTCATGGCTTCTTGCCACTTCTCGGAGTCTATACTCGCAATAGCCTCCTCATAGGTCTGAGGATCAATATCCTCAACATCCTCTCCTCTAATATGTCCCATATATCTCTCAAAAGGATGAGATACTCTGCCAGACCTACGTAAAGTCAGAACTTGTGTGCTAGGTTCCTGAATAGACTCAAGTTGTGGAGTGGTGCTTGAGCTAGGTTCTCTAACCTCGCTCAACTCTATCAAGCTCCCATTATCTCCGCCAAGAATGTATTCCTTCTCAAGAAACACTGTTCTCTTGGCTATAAAGACCTTTTCATCCTCGGGATGATAGAAATAATACCCACAAGATTCCTTGGGGTATCCCATGAATTTGCACCGCTCCGTCCTCGATTCCAACTTATCGGGGTTGTGTCTTTTAATGTGGGCAGGGCAGTCCCAAATCTTAACAACCTTAAGATCATGCTTCTTCTCTTTCCATATCTTATATGTTGTAGATACTACCGATTTAGTTGGAACTCTGTTCAGAAAGTAAGCTGCGATCTCTAGAGCATATCCCTAGAATGAGATGGGTAGGTCAACGAAACTCATCATGGACCGCACCATGTCTAACAGTGTATGATTCCTCCTTTTAGATACACCATTAAGCTGAGGTGTATAAAGAGGTGTCCATTGGGATAGAATCCCATGGTCATTGAGGAACTGGGTGAACTTTGTACTCAAGAACTCCCCTCCTCGATCTGATCAAAGAGTCTTGATACTCTTTCCAGTCTGGTTCTCCACTTGATTCTTATATTTCATGAATTTCTCAAAGGCCTCAAACTTGTACTTTATCAAGTACATATGTCCATACCTTGAGAAATCATTAGTAAAAGTAATAAAGTAGGAGTAACCACCTGTGGCATGAGTTGACACGGGTCTACATACATCACTATATATGAGTTCCAACAGCTTAGTGACTCTCTCTCTAGTTCCACTAAAAGGAGAGTTAGTCAGTTTTCCACGAAGGCAAGGCTCACAAGTTGCATATGACTCATAGTCGAATGGATCTAGATATCCATCCTTTAGCAACTTTTAGATCCTTCCCTCATGAATGTGACCTAGTCTACAATGTCACAAGTATGCACTATTCACCTTATCTCGTTTCCTCTTGGACACATTTACATTCATGATCTGTGGAGTAATGTCTAGCATAAACAAACTATTATGCAATGTTCCTCTCGTGATAATCTCATTATCTAATAATATCGAACAATTATTGTTCTTAAAAACTAATTTATATCCACTAACTATCAAACATGAAATAGAAATAATATTTTTGATAATGAAAGGAACAAAATAACATGCATCCAATGCAATAATAGCTCTATCAGGTAGATATAGGGTGGCCTCGCCAATAGCTACTACATCAACTTTTGCTCCATTGCCCATCTTGAGGTCCATCTTACCTCTTGGTAATCTCTTAGGTCTTGCCAAAACCTGCAACAAATTACAAATATGATAAATACTACCGATATCCAATACCTATGTGTTATCATAAGAGTCTGACAAATGTAGACTGATCATGAATGTATCTGAAGCTTCTCCAAGCTTCTATTTTGTTCTCTTTGCAAGGTACTCTTTGAGTTCATCTTCCAATGCTCATCTTTGCCATAGTAGAAGCACTAGCCTTTGTCCTTTGTCGGGTCTTTCTTAGCAACCTTTGCTTTTTCCGATCTGCCCTTGCTCTTCTTAAGGGACTTTTCTGTCTTCCTTTTTTTTATGGTATTACTAGTATAGAGAACTAGCTTCTCTTTTTTGATAGTGCTCTCTACCTCCCTCGATATATTGAGCAGCTTAGGGAGAGTCTCCTCAAGCTTGTTTATATTAAAATTCATTATGAATTGTGAAAAGGAATATGGTAGGGATTAAAGCACAAGATCCACATACAAGTTATCCTCTAGGACCATTCCTAGACCTGTGAGTTTCTCTATCCACTCAATCATCTTTAGGACATGGTTCTGAAATGGTGTCCCCTCAGTCATCCTAGTGTGGAAGAGACTCTTGGATATCTCATATCACTGAGTCCTTCCATGATCCTCAAATAGTTTGCGAACATGTAGGAAAATGGATCCGGCATCCATTTTTTCATATTATCTCTATAACTCATGAGTCATAGAGCCTAACATGTAACACTGAGCAAAAGTAGAGTCATCTATGTACTTTACGTAGCGAGCGATCTCATCCTCGCTTACCCCTTCCTCGGGCGTAGGTTGATACTATATCAAGGACGTATATGATTTTTTTCGTCGTGAGAATAATTGTCAAGTTGTGGAGCCAATCTGTATAATTTGGACCAATGAGGCGGTTGACATCAAGTATGCCATGTAAGAGATTTGAAAGTGATATTTTTATGAAAATAAAGATGCAGTAGAAATAAATAACATGCAGATTTTGCAGAAAAATAAATAAATAATATATGGACTTCTATCTTAATCTACTCTCACTATTTTACTAGCGAGTCATGCGACACCCTCAACACATGAAACGAAAGTCTCCAGCAGTGGGGATTGGGATCCAATCAGTGTTTTTGTATAACCTTGAGACTAATCACACTAAGCCCAAAAGGTAGACAACTCTTGCCAATCACAACTCCTTATGATTCCTATCATATTTGGCCTTCGAACCACCATGGTCTCGAGGGACTCGTCTAACCATGATGTTCGGTTAAGTCAACACTATTGTTATAAGATGAGTCTGATTCGATGATATACCCTCGAGGGACTGGACCAAGCATACCATGTCCTCAGGTCATCAGTGGCATCTTTATGTTGTAGGCAAGATAGCGAATCATAATATAGGTGAGTCTCTAGGGACTTGACCTACTCAACCTATATCAAGAGTCAGTCCCTACCTATAACGATGAAAGGTCATGTGGGTCAATCTAATTACTTCACATTTACTGACTTAATATTATCGAGAGAGGGGATTTTGATTTGGTCTCATAATATGACATGTCACACACATACATATTTAATATATATCAACATCACATGCAAATATATACATATCTAGTAGGTGTATAACCAATCATAGATCACATGAGCAATCACACCAGATGATCATGGACCACAGCCTAATATGATCAGGCCCGAGCTAGTGGGCCTAATCACTCATATCAACATATATGTGTGTAGCGGTGCATCTCCATGCCTTGTGATCATCTATCTCATCCTCCTCGGTTCTATCAGCATCTCAATATATCTCCATGCATCGTGATCGTTTGTCTTGGCATCGTGGGTCCCACTATCACTTCCACGCTCCCGCTGCACCTCCTCGTATGATTACAACTTCATCATAGCCATATAGGCTCGACAATAAACGAGAAATAAAATAAAGGCTCGTAAGCCCCAATAATAATAATTATAAGTACACACACATCACACAGTCCATGATCATCTATCTATATATCAAACATCACATGTACACATCATTATCATGTAGGACTACTAGATAATAATAATAATAATAATAATAATAATAATAATAATAATAATAATAATAATAATAATAATAATAATAATAATCAATTAAACTTTTTAATTAATTAATATATTTTGAAATCAAGGACATACAGGAAATTTTTTAAATTTTGACGGGTATTTTGATAAGTTAGATAAAAGGATAGAATTTAATTTTTAAAATTTCGAGGGGCAAAACTATCTTTTGCCAAAAACCCTAAACCCCTTCCCTGCGCTTGCTGCATTGTGGCGTCGCCACCTTACCAGTGACGACCACGACACCGGGGGGAGGGTGCGTCGCCCCCTGCACACATGTGGCCAAGCCTCGGCCAAAGGCTGTAAGCAACCATTGGCCAACTTACGAGTTGTTGCCTTCTCTCACCTTTTGCGTCAATGATTTTGATGACAAAAGTCTTCCTAAAACATAATACACGTAGTTTAAAATCAATATTTCGCATGAACAACTTGGCTCTGATACCATTGTAGGAAAATCTAGGGGGCGACATCATATGCGCAGCGGAAGAACATAAAAACAAAATCTCCAAATTTCTCATCGATGTGTTCGTCATCGTGAGAAGATTAGTGCGTGAAATCCACAAAACTTAAAACTGCGTATACGAAAGATTGTATTACCTTGGTAAATCGTATATCCTTGAATCCCTGCATATCTATAAGAGAGGGTGAAGGAGGTCAAGCGTCCTCCTCTCTAATAGTGATCCACATTGTAGGGCTGCGACGATGCTCCTCAAATCTCCAGGCCTGCTATCTAAGGAGGAGAAGGGGAGAAGAATAGGAGATGACAACCCAAAGAGGCTCTAGCTTATGAACCATTGGTTCTCTCCTATTTATAGAGGTCTCCTATCAACTTAACCCTAATGGATCTTGCCCTATTGGGTATTGGATCTCCATCCAACCACCCAAGCCTCTTAGATTAGTGGATCTCTATCCAATAATTTCTCATTGGCTCTTATTTGATCTCATCTATAGGATCCAATAATTTATGAGCTTATTGGATATCCAATAAGATAGGGGCTCCAACGAATATCTCATATCCGAACCTCTACTCATCACAACACCTACCAAATGTGTGTGACCCTCTAGGCCTAATATCGAGCTGGTTATGAGTCATACCTATTAGAACTCCTTTTGGTTTAGTGAATTATTATCTTCATAAGAATGCACTCGATTCATCGATTGTGGACGTACTACGCCACTACGTCGTAGTCCCCAAACGATACAAGAGAATTTAATCCATTGGACTTGTCTATTTTTAGTCACCGTATACTTATAGTCTCTTATCCATCCAATATCCCATAGACCGTATACTAGGCATGGTACTGTCAGACCCATATGATTTCTACTCGAGTCTCGCTCTAATCGGATTCTCTCGGAGAACTATTTCTCTCTCAATCTGAATGACCCTGGCTAGGGATTTGTCTGAGTAAGAACACATGGGATATTCCTCTCATGACACCGAGAGCAGATGATCCTCTATCGACACTCAATTATCCTCGTAAGGTTGGCTACCACTCCCGATGACCTATTGTGCTAAATCTAGAACCTCCAAACCTATAAGTCTGGTATTAAAGAGTGGAGTACTCATATATGAAATCCTTGGTGTCTCAAGTCTAAGGACTAGATACACTACTAGGACTATAGAATCGTTGTCTAACAATAATGTATCATCAACCATCCAACATTCCATAAGCGAATCAATCAGTGACCTCATTCTCTAATGAGCACCTGTATTGTATCACTAGTGTCTCCACATGAGCAACTATGAGACCAACTGCATCCATTATATAGATGAGTATACAGCACACTAGTATGTCCGGTTATCTCGATATCCCTCTTGAGTAACCTATGATCAGGATTATTTAGGATATATGTTTAAAGGCGAATCGATCTCATCATGATCTGATTCCCATTGTACAAATCCATTAACATCACATATATTCAAACAATAAACAATATAAAGTGATAAAATATTAAATAATAATAATAAGCAAAAAGACTGCGTGTCAAGTCACATATGTCATCACTCACCTGATTGGCTTGCAAGGCACTTATGGCTAACAAGAGTGAGGTATTTATAGGCCCCAATGGCTTCAAAAATGGAGTCAAAAAGTGTCTCATCCTGGGTTTCCGAGGTAGTAACATCGCCAGTACTAGGTGATACCACTACTTGCAGACTAACACTGAGTGGTTCCATCGCCTAACAAAGCCTCAGAGACCGGGCTCTAGTGGTACCACCGCCTGGTAGCATTAACTACTAGCGGTACCACTACCCAGTTTGGGCGGTACCACTGTCTAAACCACTTGGGAGGTTGAGCCTTAAGCGGTACCACCGCCCAGTCTAGGCGGTGCCACCGCCCAGTCTAGGTGGTGACACCGCTTGACGTGGCTCCAAGTGGTTGAATGGACCATCCAACCAGCCCAATTCAGCCCTTTTTGGGGCCTAGTTGGCCCCGAATTGAGTTAGTAAGATTTCTCCTAAAACTAACTCAAATTAAAGTCCTAACTATGATATTTAAGGCTCAAACAATTATGATACACATAATCGAAGTTGTTTGGCATGTCAATTGTTCAACTGAACTCTCGGTGAACTTCCGGCGAACTCCCGGCGATTTTTCAATGAGCTTTCGACGAACTCCTGGCAATCTTCCGTTGAACTCCCAACGAACCTCCGGTGAACTTTCGATGAACTCCTGACAAACTTTTGGTGAGCTTTCACTGCATTGTCCAATCCTTCAATATATCCCCCAATTCATCCGGCCCGATGCCCGATCTTTGACTCTAGCCCAACTTCGATTCTTCTTTAATCATTTTGCCTTTCTCATGATCATAGTTAGTCTTGCATCACTTATTTCAACACATGGATTAGATCATTAATTCATCAATTGATGTCATCATCAAAATTTTAGATTAAAAAAAGGGGGGCAAGGTATGTTGATGATTTGAATCATGCATGATATGATGCACTTTGATGTTTTGAAATTATGATTATGTATACAATACTCATGATTTTATTATGATAACGTATATGATGTATTGTATATGATGTAAACCATGATTAAAATTATTTTGACTTGAATTCAATTTGAATTCAAGGTTCATTTCTATATGGCATATTGATAGGGGGAGTTTAGTTTAAACTCCATCATCAATTGGTTCTTATCATCAAAAAGAGGGAGATTGTTGAATCTTGGATTTTGATGATGAAATCAATTGATGAAGTTATGATTTAATTAGAGTTTTGAGTGACGTAGAACTAAACTTGATTAAGGAAAGGCAAATTGATTAGCGTAGGAAGAATCAAACGTTGGGTCGGAGTAGAACATGTCAAAAGATTGGACGCCGGACCGAAGGACTAGTTGACATGTCAGAAGGACTTCGTGCCATGAGTTTGAGCATTGGGCCAAAGGATTGAACATTGCGCTAAGGAGATCGGAAGTTGTGGAGTTAACATGCCAATTGGGCAATACGCCGAAGGAGAGGACGATGCATCAAAGGATCGGACGAAGCGCTAAATGAACCAATGACATACTAGACAATATAGGATTCACGTTTATAATCAATTATGACTCGATCAAGTTACTTTAGGTCTAATTGAGTTAGTATTGGGATAAAATAATGAAAACTCAATTAGGGGCCCATTAGGCTTGAGTTGGGGCTATTTTGGGCCAAGTGAGGCCCATGCAGCAACCCTCAATAGGCACAGGCGATGGCACTGCTTAGGACTCGACCTCCTAGGTTGTTTGGGTGGTGGTACCGCCCAGATCGGTGATGGTACCACCCAGTGTCAATGTCAGACTGAGTGGTGGTACCATCCAGTGTCAGACTGACAAGCAGTGGCATTGCTAATTGTCAATTTGTCAGGCGGTAGTAACACCCAATACTAGCGGTGGTACCACCAGTGCCTCAAAAACCCGAGATGAGACCATTTTGGCTCCAAATTTGAATCAATTTGAGGCTTATAAAAACCCTACTCATCTTTGCTCGGTTAGCAAATCAATTGAGAACAAAAATTGGGCAAAAACGCAGTTGTAATCTTGTGAGAATTCCCCTTATCTAGCTCTAACTATTGATTTTAATTTAAGAGAGGGGTGAGTGGATTGTAAAGGTTGTCTCCAAAACCTATTAAAAGAGTTGTAAGAGGGTAGTTGGTCTTCTCCCATTGAAGGAAGACCCTTAGTGGACGCCAATGACCTCAAAAGAGGAGGAATCGGGAGTGGACGTAGGTCACAACGAATGAACCACTATAAAACTCGATTGGTATTTTTGTTTTACTTTTCATTATCATTGATATTGCTTTAATTGCTTATTGCACTTATTCTAAGTCAAGCACACCTTTAACATTTCCAACATGGTTTTTTATCGAACGAAAGTTTTCGAATCGTCGAGGTTTTTATAGAAGCACTAATTC
>LVTN01003312.1:2786-15285 GCA_001649415.1 Musa itinerans
GCGTGACAAGCTACCCTGAAAAATTTATATAGCAATGGGGTGAGCATAAAGAGCTCAGCAAGCGACTAACATATCCATGGCGATAGGAGAAGTTCAAGCAGGCTTAGTATCAAGATAGAATAGCATAAATACAAGTGTTCATTTGAAATCATTTCATTTGATACAAAATCACAAAGGGTTACCTTATTCGAAAACATGCGTTAGACATAACAATAGGAGAAAGGAAATTGGAGCATTTCATTGGCAAAAGAAGCATTTAGGCATGTATCAAATGGCACATGAAGCATTTATGTGCAAATCAAAGGCGTAAGAGTGTTTGGGAGCATAACAATGACATACGAAACACTTCAAAGTATAATAAGTGAACCTAATAATAAACACAAGCTTGTATGTCATTTTTGATGTAGCATGCATTCCATTTTTATCCAAAGCATAAATATAAACTTATAAGCAAAGCTTTGGATATCATATCAAAAACATAGAGGCGTTGTGGGACCATATACATAATGTGATTCATCTATTTCTGGATGACCACCAAGCATAAGTCCCCCACGTTTGGGAGCTCCATCCATCCACGTCTGACTGAAGTCAATGGGGCCGACAGAGCAATCATGGGCTCTAAGCATAACTCCCTTTACCATTTCTGGCAAAGGTTAACAATGTCCCACAAGACACCAGAGTACAAAAGGGTTGTATGAACAATAACATTGGCACATATCGGAAGCACATGCGGAACAATGGAAATATGCGTGTGCCTTTACCAAACAAGGAAATACAAACAAAGCATTTCATAATTAAATTTCAAACACATAACAATTTTAGGATGAACAATATAAGAATTTCAAAGGACTAATATAAAGCTCAATTGAAGAAAAATTTTGCAGAAATCAAATTTCCAATAGGATGAAACTTGAATAGGCAAAACTCAACAAAGTTTTCAATTCTGGCAGAATTTGAATGGTACATTTCCTGAATTGTTTGAGTGACCAAGCATGCTCCAATTTACTAAAAATAGGTGTCATTGGAAAGCTGTATCAATCTATTTTCAGATGAACTTAGATTTGTAAATTTTTGAGTTCTTAACAGGAGGTTACAACAAATAGAGTAAAGGAAGGTCAGAATTGATTATTTCTGTTTTGCAGAATCAATAGAATCAATTTAAATAGATGTTTCAAAAGGCAAACATACTTCAAAATTTCGAAATTAGGTTCCAAAAGAAATATATGCGAATCTAGTTTCCAAAGAACAAAGTTTTGCATGATTCAGAATTTTCACTAAAGAGTTATGAGCAATTTAGTAACAGAAGGTTAGAAGCTATAGTATCTGTTTTACCGAATACATGAGGTCTTTTCATTCGAATTTGGTACAAAAAGTTATGGCCATAAGAGTACTAAAAGGTCAAAATCTTAAAAATTCCAGATTCAACATTTGATGTATAAACGGCTTAGATATCTTACATGAAGCCACAATCTTCCAATTTTCTCAAAATTAAAGTGAAAGAAAGGATCAAAATTTAACTCTAGGATGGGTTTGAACACTTGCCTTAAACAAATTTGAGTCCTAAAAGTATAGAATTGATGCAAAACTTCAAGCCAAAGCAAAGCTTTTTCTTCTTTTTCTTCTTCTTCTTCTTCTTCTTCATTCTTCAATTCCCTTCTCATCTCAAACCAACGTTGCAGCAAGAATCCCTATTTGGTTAAGTTTCCTTTAATTTCTCATTTAATTACTTTTGTCTAGTTGCAAGATGGCAAACATATATGAAAATGGGCTAGGTGTCATCCATAGAACCAACATGGGTGGCATACTTAGGTTAGCTAGTGACACTTGTCCATCATTATTTTATTATTATTATTTTTTTAACTTAAATCTGAATCTTGCATAAATCATCTCAAATTTTTAATATTTATATTTAGGTCCCTAGTCATAAACTTCTAATATAAAATTATTTAATATAAAAGAATTATTAGCTAATCCTCATATTTATAAACAAGCATTTATAAATTTTTTAAAAATGGGGGATGTTACACATTGGGCCCAATACAGTCCTTACATGGGCCCAATTGGCCCCTAATTGGGTTGGCCCAAATCCAAACCCAATTACGTACTAACTACGATTCCTAAGATATATTCTAAGCTAAACAAGTCCGTAAGTCTAATTTCTTACGGCGAGCTTCCTGTGATCTTCCAGCGAACTTCCGACGAACTCTCGGCAATGTTCCAGTGGACTCCACGCAAGCTCCTAGACTTCACGACGATCTTCTTGGCGAGTTTTGATGAGCTTCTCTAGCAAGCTCCGAGACTTCTCGACTGGTTCCGCTAGGTCTTCCGATGAACGTCCGGACTTTCGACGAACTCTCGAGCTCCCAACGAAATCGTGTCCTTGACTCCGGGACTTCATTTTGCTTCATGCCTTGCTATCTTAGTTAATCCTGCACATATAAAAATACACTTCGATCTAGACAATTAATACTAAACATTAATCATGTTGTCCGGCATGTTATTGGTCCCTCGACGCTTCGTCCGATTCTTTGGCGCATCATCCTCTCTTGCGGCCTATTGCTCAATTGGCCATTTGACTCCGCAACTCCGATATCCTTAGCGCAATATCCGCTCTTCTTGGCCCAATGCCCGAATCCATGGCCCGAAGCCTTCTATCGATACGTCGATCGATCCTCCGGCCCGACATCCAGTCTTTTAACATGTTTTCCTCCGGCACAACATAATTCTTCCTGCTTTAATTACCTCATCCTGATCGAAGCATCCTGCGTCACTCAAAACACAGATTAAATCATAAATACTTATCAATTGGTTTTCATCATCAAAATTCGAGATTCAATAGCGAAGGCAGAGTAGGATGTAGGATGTGACCCAGTAAGAGCGTGTCCGTAGGAAGATCAAAACGTTGCCACAGGATGCCACCAGAAGCAGTGAGGACGATGTTGCCGGAGTCGAGGATAGCGGTTGTGGAGGTGTTAGCAGGGCCCATGCCGGAAGCACTTCGTTTCCATCCTCGTCCTTGAGGGAGAGGCGGTCGTCACTAGTCAGCTACAACATGGAAAGACAGCAAATTACTTGAATCTGGGCACTTTGTTTCCAAATGTTGCTCATCGAGGACAGCGGTTGGTGAACTAGACGACGGCTTTAGGAGTCGGTGGGGTAGAATCCAAAGGTGAAGTCGTCGGAGGGAGAGAGCCAGGAGTTGGTCGATGGTGCCCAGCGAGAGAGTTCTGGCGACCAAGTCCACAAAGAGGGCTGCCCGATGGTCCAACGTGCAGAAGTAGAGTAGGTCTGGAGTAGAGGTTCAGTGACGGGGTGCTAGTGGTGGTGGAAGGTGGGAGGTGGGTGACTGCGGTGGCTTGAGTTCGTGCATGCAGCGACGATCCATGCGGTACTGTGTGTGGTGCGGCTATACATATACGCGAAGGAGAGCACGCCGGACCGTTGAGTCCCGGCGTGCAGACTATTGAGGGCATAGGCATTCCCTTCATTCTCCTCAAGTCCGTCGACTGTTGACAGATTAACGAAGACTACTGTGATAAGGAAGATGAGGATTGGCCGCGGAGCCTCTTGGGAATGTGGCTGCAGCGACGTTAGTCGCTAGCTGGAGGCAGGGACGAAGCTTTACTTTTCTCATTGCTCTAATACCATGATAAAATAAGAGAATGAAGAATGAAATTGTAAAGGTAAAGAGAAAAGCACATCCCAATTAGTATCACATGAAGTCTATTTATATACGGTGAAAGAGAAGATTTCTTCAACAGAGATTTCCTCATGTAGTTGAGGAAATCTCTCTGTTATAGGACGACGATGCCATCGTTTTTGACCTCGGAGAATATGCTCATGGAGGCACTCTCCAGAGTTCCGGCGACTTCTCTTGTTCGATTCGAGGCTGTCTGCAAGTTCTGCCACACCTTGATACGTGACCCCACTTCGCGAAGTTGCATCTCGAGCGTGCCGGGAGATCCACCCACTGGTCGTGGCCATGCTTGAGAATTATCATCGGCTGATGGATTCCGGATGGGACAAGATCCATCAGACCCTGCTCGACGAGGAGAGGAGTCGGCGTCGGTGTTCAGCTTGGTCTTCACCGGCAAGTGGGACAAGTACTCCATGTCGAACTCTTGCAATGGCCTCGTCGGCATCTACAACGAAGTTGGCGAAGTGCAGCTGCTCAACCCGACGACTCCGGAATGCCTGTCCCTCCCATGGCCGCTCCAGACGACCGATCGCCTTTATCCGAGCTGCGTGCTCGGGTTTTGCCCGGCGACGAGGGAGTACAAGGTGATCTGGATCCATGACCTGCCGCAGGATAGGCTGGGCAGAGGATTCGCGGTGCTCACCGTGGGCACAGACTACTGGAAGCACGTCGACATCGGCGATGTCGACACAATTCAGGCTATGCAAGGTGTCATCGTGGTGGACGGCGTCATGTACTGGATCAATCGTTGTGGGGACAAGATGTTCTCGTTTGATCTCGAGAGCGAGGAGCTCACGGTGATACCCTTCCTTGTGGCCAGGAGCGGATATACCCCGAGAAGCCTGGTGGAGCTGGAAGACAGCTTTAGCTTCACTTTCACGCGCGACGGCGTCGAGATAAAGGTGATGGACGTAGCAAGTCGCGTCTGGGTTAAGAAGTACGGACGAGTACATCTGTACTGCATGGTGTCCCCGAGGAATTTGGATTCGGTGTCGCCGCTGCACCCCCGCCAAGGGAAGATTCTGCTGGCGAAATCATCGGGACGAGTGTGTTGGCATGATCTGCGTGCGGCCAAGGAGGAATGACATGTGATGCACGCTAATCGCAGATATTCCGTAGCTTGTGCTCTTGTGGGAAGTTTGGTATCCTTCGGGGGTACTAGTTGATCGATTCAGACTCGTACTGCCATGGAATTGGCGCAGTCACTGCAGTTGATCGAGCCTTTTGAAGCTTAAGCTTTTTTAGAGATAGGAAATCTTTCTTTATATATTGTAGATTGTAGTTTTTCTTTTGGCAGTGGATTGTAGTTAATTCTGTATTCACTTTTTTTTTTTTGACTGAAATGATGGTTGGAGATAGTGGCTGAAATTTCAATTGGCATTGGTTCCCCTAAATATAAATCCATATATATAATTAATGAGTGAGATGGAAGATGATAAATATGACCCTTCCTATGCTGACACATGACCCATCCTCTACTTTGACATAGAGATTTAGCACGTCAATTCTACGCTGACATGTGGCAATCGCATGGTTAGACTAGAATTTTCGATATCACATTCTCTACATCAACTTTTTGGATATCAGCATCCCGTACATCAAAATCCCTCCTACCTTAGTATCTTGATTATTTAACATGTCGTAAGTTCGGAGTAAGGGCTCATTTTTGAGCTTATCACAAGTCTAAGTGCAAGGATATTAAGGGATTTGATAGGTGATCATATATGTGTACCAACAAGAGTCTTAGATTGATATTAAGGGATTTGATAGGTGATCATATATGTATACCAACAAGAGTCTTAGATAATATAGGTGATCATTTAAGTTAGTAAGGATTCAAATAATTTGAAAGTAGAAACATATAGTGTTCTTAGATTGATCCAACGACAAACCCCAAGAGGTTTTTTATAGTAATTTTGAGTAACCATCAAATTGAAACGAAGAGCTAATTTGACACATGATGTTGGTCAGAATGGGATATCATGCTTAGTGAGCAACCTAACTGTCTCATTTTTTTTGTGAACACCTTTATACTTGTCCAATTGCTTCATAGACTAATTCGATCACATCATCATCATCAGATGATGCTTCATTACTAGATTCATTTATAACCAACTTTAATTATGTCATTATTGAATGATATTTCATATTCGGATTTGATGACACCATTATCGAGGATGCTTTATTGACAAAGTCAGATCATGTCATTATCAGATTATGCTTCATGGACCATTTCAAATACATCATTATCGAGGGTGCTTTATGGTTAAGTTTGATTGTGTTGTCTTCAAATGATATTTCATAATTGGATTCAACTACACCATTGTCAGAGGAGCTTTAGAACCATATTTGACTACATCATCATTAGATAATGCTTGATGGTTGTTAGGATCACGAGTGGCACTAAGAGGGGGGGTGAATTAGTGCAGCGAAAAAATTACGTCGATTCGAAATCCTTCATACGATAAAAATCGGTTTCAACTCAAATCATTTATTTCACTTTGAATAAGTAGAAAATAGAAGGTTGGGCAATTTGTAATATAGTAAAATTGAATGCAGTAAGGAAAGAACACACCAGAATTTATAGTGGTTCAATCGTTGTGACCTACATCCACTTCTGATTCCTCCTCCGTCGAGGTCACCGGCGTCCACTAATGGTCCTCCTTCAATAGGTGAAGACCAACCACCTCTTTACATTACTTACTCCTTTTCACGGGCTTAGGAGATAACTCTTATAAGCCTCACACCTCTCTTGAATGATCTCAACACTTAAAAAGGGAGGAGGAGAACTCCTGCACTTTTACAATACTTTTAACATCCCAAGAATTCAAGATTATGTTAACACTTTCATGCCCTTTCATACAGAAAAGGGTGGGATATTTTTATGCCCCAATGACTTCTAAATTGGAGCAAAAAAGTGTCACATCCATAGATTTTGGGGTACTGGCGGTACCACCGCCATTATTGGGCAGTGTTACCACTTGCAGACTGACACTAGGTAGTACCACCGCACAGTCTAGGCGGTACGACCGCCTGACAAAGCTCAAAGATCGAGCTTTGGCAATACCACCTCCTGATAGGGTGGTACCACCGCCTGACAGCATTAATTATCGTGGTACCACCGCCCAAAGCACTTGGGAAACCGAGTCACAAGCAGTGCCACCGTCGGCCGTGACTTCAAGTGCTAAATGGGCTGTTCAAACCAGCCCAATTCAGCTCTATTAAGGGCCTAATTACCCCCTAACTGAGTTAATGAGATTACCTCCCAATCCTAACTTAACTTAAAGTTTAACTATGATAATTAAGACATTTAACAAGGTATTCTTGTTCTGGTAGGTCAATTTTTCTTTCGATGATCTTTTGGCGAACTTTCGATGATCTCTCGGTAATGTTCCAGTGGGCTTCTGGCAAGCTCTTGGACTTCACGACGATTTTCTTGATGAGTTCCGATGAGCTTCTTTGGCAAGCTCCTAGACTTCTCGGTTAATTCCAGCAGAACTTTCGATAAACATCCGGATTTCCGACGAACTCTCAAACTCCTAATGAAATCTCGATCTTGACTCCGGCACAATATTTGCTTTATGTCTTACCACTATCATAGTTAATCCTGCACACTTTTCTCAACATATAGATTAGATCAAACAATTTACTAATTGATTTCATCATCAAAATCCGTGATTCAACAATCTCCCCCTTTTTGATAATGACAATCAATTGATGACAGAGTTAACCTTAACTCCCCCTATCTATATGTCATGCTTGAGAAAAGATATTCTTAAATTCAAGCATCAAACCGATAAGTTATTTTTATTTAAACTTACCAATATGTACATCATAATACTTATCATGATTTATTAATTCAAAATACGATACCATATATTTATCAATAAAAATGATGTCAAGGCATGACATCCATTTTCAAGTCCAATGATGATAAACAATCATCATTTTCAAATATGATTTGAGTTTCTAATATGAAAATATAGCAAGATGACAATTTATCATTTTGAGGCATGGTATCAATTGTAAATAGCAAGTTAAGCTCATGATACCTTATTGTTATGAAAGACATTTATCAAAATGATACGAATTGAAGCATGATACTAGGAATAATACATTTACAAGTCATCATGCCACATTCCGATATGTTTCAAGCAAATATTTTGATACCAATCATATTTAATCATATTTCAAGGATTCGCAAGACATTCAAGCATTTATGATACAATACATTTATCTAAGACATGCCAATTTGTCATCAATTTACCACATTTCTCCCTCTTTGTCATCAACAAAAAGGAAGAACAATTCAACAATGCAAGTATGGTAAAAATTCAAGCAAGTTTCACACCTATTTATCTAAGCCATAAAGGAAGATAGGCAAAATTTCATGCAAGGGCTTTTTGGTTCTTCTTTAGTTGTGCAAGTTTCTTTCTTCCTTTGTCATAGAAAAAATAAAAAGAGGAAGAAGGGTAAGGAAGGAATCTATCAAGAATCAAATTTCATGAAAGAATTTGAACCAAGTCAAATTTAAAACAATAAATGAGTTTCATTAAATCATGCTTAACAATGAAAAGGATCAAGTGTATCAAACATAAATAAAATCCATTACACACTAAATCAAATCCATTACATACTAAATCAAATCCGTTTCATACTAAATCAAATCGTCATTCTTGCAAGTGATCAATACACACTTAAAAAATTCATAAACATTCTTCCTTCATGAGAAGAGTAAGGAAGAATTCATAGGAAGGGATAAAAAGAAATCCATGAATAACACTTCATAAATCGAATCTGTTTCTTATTAAGAATTCATGAGGGTGAAATCTGTGAAAGATGTATTTGTCAATGAATTCAATAGGTGAAGGGACTAAATGTATCAAACATCATTACGTGATGGAGCAAGGATATGGAGTAAACTTGATATCAAGAAAGATAAAAACATAATAAATTCATGAAAGCTCCATTCATGAAATACATTAAGAGGAAGATAGTTTGGAAAAGAAATACAACAAACTCATGCATTCGGACAATTTAACATGCCTATCTCTCTTCTAATGAAATCAAATTGTTCTTCATTTAAAGGTTTTGTAAAGATATCAGCCAATTGATGTTTCATATTAATGAATTCTAACATTATATCATGATTATTAATATAATCTCATATAAAGTGATGCCTAATGTCAATATGTTTAGTTCTAGAGTGTTGAATAGGATTTTTCATTAAACATATTACACTTGTGTTATCACATTTTATGAAAATATTCTTAAGATAAATTTCATAATCTTCTAATATATTTTTCAACTATATGACTTGTGCATAACATGTACTAGTCGTTATGTATTCGGTTTTGGTCGTAGATAGTGCAACCGAGTTTTGTTTCTTGGAAGACTAAGAGATAAGTGCATGACCTAAGAATTGACATGTTCTTAATGTGCTTTTCTATATAATCTATATCTAGCAAAATCCGCATAAGTATAAGCAATTAATTCAAATTTTTTATATTTTGGATACCATAATCCTATATTAGTGGTTCCTTTAAGATATCTAAGAATTCTTTTAACTGCTTTAAGATGTGATAGCTTATGATTAGATTGAAATCTAGAACAAAGTCCTACACTAAACATGATGTCTGGTCTAATTGCGGTGAGGTATAATAAACTACCTATCATACCTCTATAAGTTTTTTGATTAAAGCTTTCTCCACTTTTGTCAATATCTAACTTAGTTGAGGTACTCATAGGAGTATTAATAGCTTTTAAATTATCCATATTAAATCATTTTAGTAAGTCTAATACATATTTTGTTTGACTAAGAAAAATACTATTACTAAGTTATTTTATTTGTAAGCCTAAAAAGAAAGTTCCCCCATTAAACTCATTTTAAACTCTAGGCTCATTCTCTTGGCAAACAATTCACATAAAGATTCATTTGTAGAACAAAAGATAATATCATCAACATAAATTTGAACAATAAGAAAATTATTCTTAAATTTTTTGATAAACAATGTAGTATCGACCTTGCCTTTAGAGAAATTATTTTGGATAAGAAAAGAGCTAAGTCTCTCATACCAAGCCCTTGGGGCTTGTTTCAATCCATAGAGAGCTTTAGTCAATTTAAACACATGATTAGGAAAATTATCATTCTCAAATCCAGGAGGTTGTTCAACATAAACTTCTTCGAAAATAAAACCATTAAGAAAAATAAATTTAACATCCATTTGAAATAACTTAAAATTATTATTACTAGCATAGGCAAGGAGCATCCTTGTGGCTTCTAATCATGCCACAAGAGTAAAGGTTTCTTTATAATTGATACCTTCTTATTGGTTAAAACCTTTGGCCACCAATCTAGCCTTGTTTCTAACCATGATACTAAATTCATCTTACTTATTTCTAAAGACCCAATTAGTACAAATAACTAAATGGTCATTTGACCTCAGAACAAGCTTCAACACCCCATTACTCTCAAATTGATTCAACTCTTTTTGCATTGCGATAACTCATGAATCATCTTTTAAGGCCTCGTCAATGCATTTAGGTTCAATTTGAGAAAGAAAAGCGGCATTGGTACAAATGTTTTTAAGAGAAGAACGAGTTTGAACCCCTTTTGATGTTTCTCCTATTATTAGCTCCTTTTGATGAGCATCTACGTACTTCCATTCCTTGGGTAAGGATGTTTCGGAAGAAGATGCAACCAAGTTGCTAGTTGAAGGAGAAGGTTCATTTAAATTCAAAGCATGAAAATTAAGATCATCATCAATCTCATTTTTTTTAAATTTGGAAACATCATTAAAGACAATATGAAAAGATTCTTCTATAACCAAAGTTATTTTGTTAAAAATACGAAAGGCTTTAGAAACAGAACAATAGCCAAGAAAAATCCCTTGATCGGATTTTGCATCAAACTTTCCTAAGGCATCTTTTTCATTTAAGATAAAACATTTACAACCAAAAACTTTAAAATATGAAATGTTAGGTTTTTTATTGTTCAACAATTCATAAGGAGTTTTGGAAAGTAATGATCTTACTAGAACCCTATTCATGACATAGAATACCATATTAACGGCTTCGGCCTAAAAATATTTGGGTAGGCTATGTTCGTTCAACATGGTTCTTGCCATTTCTTGTAAGATTTTATTTTTTCTTTCTACTACTTCATTTTGTTGAGGATTTCTCGGAGTAAAAAAATTAGAGTTGTATCTATTGGATTCACAAAAATTTTGGAAATCATGGTTTTGAAATTCGCCACCGTGATCACTTAGAATTGATGAAATCATAAAGCCTTTTTCATTTTGGACAAGTTTACTAAACTTTGAAAAATACCTAAAGCAATCACTTTTGTGTGCCATGAAGTATATCCAAGTATATCTACTATAATCATCCATAATTACAAAGGCGTATTTGCTACCTCCTAGGCTTGATGTATCAATTGGTCCAAATAAATCCACATAGATCAATTGCAATGGTCTAGAGGTGCTTATTTGATTCTTTGGTTTGAAACTACCTTTTATTTGTTTTCCTAGTTGACATGCATCACACACATTGTCTTTAACAAACTTAATGTGAGTAATACCTCTTACAAGTTCTTTAGATGAGATTTAAGAGATTAGTTTCATGCAGTATGACCTAATCTCTTAGGCCAAAGCCAAGCATCATCATTCAAAATCAAAAAACACATTTCGTTACAAAGATCATCAATGTTGATAGTGTATATATTATTTTGTTTTAGGGCAATCATAGATGTGTTTTTGTATGGTTTTTCAATAATGCAAGCATTGGATTTAAATCTAATGATGTATCTTTTATCATATAATTGACTAATGCTCAAGAGATTATGCTTTAAGCCATCAACCAACAATCTTTCTTCAATCAAAAAGTTGGATTTGTTACCTATGGTTCCTTTGCCAATGAATTTACCCTTATTGTTGTCTCCGAAGGTGATATACCCTTCGTCTAGGCTAGTGAGCTTAGAGAATTGAGATGGATCTCCGGTCTTGTGCCTTGAGCATCCACTATCAAGGTACCATCTCTTGCTCTTAGTTTGTGATGATAAATATTTCTACAAAAAAGGATGATTTTTAGGTATCCATTTGACCTTAGGTGCCTCAAAAATTGATCTACTCAACTTATCATGTTGCATTGAGTTCTTTACGGTTCCTTTAGGAACCCAAATTAATTTATGTAGACTATATCTCTTAAACAGACATTGATAACTAATATGTCTAAATTTGTAACAAAAGTTATATTTGTTTCAGGGTGAAACATGCAAGGTAGGGCCTTTAACAAAGGTGGTTAGATTTTGGTGAGAGCCACTCACAAATCTGATTCTGCCTCTTTTATGAACGTGACCTTTATTGGTAAGGATCATGTTCGAGGACTTGCTACCAACATCAAACTTTTCTAAGGTTTCTTTGAGTAGCAAGTTTTCCTTTTTAAATATTTCTAATTCATCACATTTTATGCAAGGAGCTAAACTATCATTGTGCTCAACTTTTAATCTATCAAAATCACTAACAAGAGAAGCATGCTCCTTTTTTAACAATTTATATTTTTTACTAACTAATTTATATTCATCAAATAAATCATGAAAAGCACTTAGTAGTTCATCGAAAGATAATTTTGCATCTAATGAACTACTTACCTCATCTTTGATTACCATTAGTGTATAGTGAGCAATTTGCTTAGTGTTGGTTAGCTCCTCTTCTTTAGATGCACTTGAATCGTCCCAAGTTACTTTAAGAGCCTTCTTGTTCTTTGGTTGTTTCTTCTTTGCTTGGGGACATTCACTTTTGAAAT
>LVTN01003316.1:4741-15831 GCA_001649415.1 Musa itinerans
TGAACATTTGCTACCACTAAATACTAAAGTACTTCATCATATCCTAACAAGCATCATTCTCCCTAAGCAATACCATCATGATGAAGTAAGTCAAATAGAATTAGGAACCATGTATTGGATCATGAAAGAACATGATATTTGTTTTGGTTACCTTATTCAACAAAACATGATAGAACTATCCAAGAAAGACATGATGCTTCCTTATGGTGGTATAATAACTAGAATGCTTAAAGCCTACGATATTTCAATACCACCCAACGAAGAAGTGATGAAAGTAGATAGATTTAGCTTAATAAATAAAAATCTACTTCACCGAATGAGATGTTTTTATAGAAACGGTAATTGGGTTAGAATACCTAGAAGAACCGATCCCCCTCCACCTGAACTAGAACCTGAAACACTAGTCTTTAGGGGTACTCAATCTCCTCCGATTTGTCCCTTTGAGGAAACACATCCATTTGAGCAAGCTCCTGCATCATCTATCGAAGACATCGGGATTCGGATGGACCGATTTGAACAAAGACAAGATCAGCTTGAACAACGACAAGATCAAATCCTATCTGAGCTGCAACAGATTCATCATGACATGCAGTCTTTATTATTATTATTATTATGATAATTTCTCACTTTATATTGCTTATTGCATAAATATATTATGATGTCCATGGATTTGTACATGGGAATCTACGTGATGAGATCATGATAATGAGACTGATTCACCTTTAAACATAGACTCTAAATAATCCTAGTCATAGGTTACTTGAGAAGGACATCGAGATAACTGGACAAACTAGTATGCTGTATACCCATTCATATGATGGAGGCAGTTGGTCTCATAGCTACTCGTGTGGGACACAAAGGATACAGTGCAGGTACTCATTGGAGAATGAGTTCATTGATTGATCCGCTCACGGAATATTGAATGGTTGATGATATCTTACTGTTAGACAGCGATTCTATAGTCCTAGTAGTGTGTCTAGTCCATAGACTTAAGACACCAAGGATGTCCTATATGAGTACTCCACTTTTTGATACTGGACTTGTAGGTTTGGAAGTTTCAGATCTAGTACAACTGGTGATTAGGAGTGGCAACCAAACTTACGAGGGCTATTGAGTGTCGATAGTGGATCATCCACTCTCGGTATCATGAGAGGAATATCCTGTGTATTCTTACTTAGATAAATCCTTAGCCAAGGTCATTCAGATTAAGAGAGAAAGAGTTCTTCATGGGAATCCGATTAGAGCGACACTCGAGGAGAAACCATATGGGTCTGATAACACCATGCTTGGTATGCGATCTCTAGGATATTAGATGGATGACAGACTATAGGTATACGGTAATTGAGGATAGATAAGTCCAATAGATTAGATTCCCCTATATCATTTGGGGACTACGGCGTAGTGGCCTAGTACGTTTGTAGTCGATGAGTCAATTGAATTATTATGGAGATAATAATTCACAGAACCAAAAAGAGTTCTAATATGTATGACTCACGGCCAGCTCGATATTGAGCCTAGAGGGTCACACACATATGGTAGGCATTGCGATGAGTAGAGGTTCAAAATATGGTAGGCATTGCGATGAGTAGAGGTTCAAATATGAGATATTCGTTAGAGCCCCTAGCTTATTGGATATCCAATAAGCCCCTAAATTATTGGATCCTATGGATGAGATCTAATAAGAGCTAATAAGAGATTATTACGTAGAGACCTACTAGTCTAAGAGGCTTGTGTAATTGGATGGAGATCCACTACCCAATAAGGTAGGATTCATTGGGGTTAAGTTAATTGGGGGCTTCTATAAATAAGAGGGAACTAAAGGCCCATAGGCAGGGGCTTTCTGGTTGCCACCTTCTATTCTTGTCTCCTCTACTCCTCAGATGGTAGGCATGGAGATTTAAGGAGTGGCATCGCAGCCCTATTGTGTAGATCATCGCTAGAGAGGAGGATGCTTGACTCCTTCATCCTCACCTACAGATTTATAGGGATTCAGTGATATACAATATCCCTAGGTAAAACACATCTATCTCACATGTGGATTTAAGATTCGTAGGTTTTTGCACACCAATGTTCATACGACGACAAACACCTTTTTGGAAATTTAAGGTTTTTTATTTCTATTCTTCCGCTACGCATTTGATGTCGCCCCTAGATTTCCCCACAAGCATAGTGCCCACAGCGATGCTCGCCTACAGGGGTGACCGCCACCTATAGTGGTGCCCGTAGGGGCGCTCGCTTGCACGGCTAACATTGCCAATGGGCGAGCCGCCCCCAGGCAAGAGTGACGCCCCCTCCAGAGGTTGTTGTTGGCAGGGTAGCGGCAACCGTAACGCAAAGGTAGGGTAAGGGTTAGGTTTTTTGGCAAAAGATATTTTTGCCACTATGAATTTTAAAATTTTCATAGTATGTCCTTTTTTCCATATTACCTAAATACCCTTTATAATTCATAAAATTTCCTGCATATCTTAAATTTTAGAAAAATATTAGTTAATTAAAAGCTTTAATTAACTATTATTATTTATCTAGTAGTCATATATAATGAATGATATGTACATGTGATGTATGATATGGACGGATAATCATGGACCATGTGATATGATGTATGTGTATGATGTGATTATGATCAATTTTATTCTTCGGGCCTATGAGCATCAAATTTTTCTCTCATTTATTGTCGGACTTACGTGCTTGTGATGAAGTTGTAATTATATGAGGAGGTACAACTAGAGCGTGGAGGCGATAACAGGACCCACGAGGTCGAGACGGATGATCGCGATGCATGGAGATGAGTCGAGATATTGATGAAACCAACGAGGACGAGATGACAATCATAGGGTATGGAGATGCGTCGCTGCACACATAGATCTTGATGTGAGTAATTAGGCCCACTAGCTCAGGCCTGATCATATTAGGCTGTGGCCCATGATTATTTAATGTGATTGCTCATGTGATGTGTGATTGCCTATACACCTACTGTCATGCCCCCCCGAATTTAAAAAATTCAACAACAATCCATTCGAGGATCCCAACATACATTTGAGGATAGTGAGAAAATATTCAAGTCATTCGCATCCATAATTCCATAATTCATAAAACTTGTGAAGTTTAAAATCATATACCACATCACTCGATGAATTATAAAAATCAATCCACAAGTGTGGTATGCTATACAATCACAAAAATCAATATTTACCACATGTTCATATCATTACACAAATTAACTTAAGACTCTAAAATCCTAAACATGAGAGGTTCTTTAAACTTTTACAAAACTTATAAGTTCAGATTTACCATCAACATTCCATTAGACACCAAGTGTACTTATACAACAAAAACATATCATCCACTAAAGGTTTGCCCCAAAATCTTCTAGCTTTCCACAGCCTCAACCCAATTTAAATATTTTAGTGAGTGATAAGCTATTATGAAAAATTTATATAGCAACGGGGTGAGCATATAGAGCTCAGCAAGCGACTAACATATCCATGGCGAAAGATGACAATTTCAAAACAAAAAAAGTACCAAATACGAGGGATATAAGAGTTCATAGATAGCCACTCAACAAATGCAGAATTATAATGTCATCTCACTCGAATTATGTTTTGTTCATAATAAGAAAGTAAAGACGAATTGGAGCATATCAATGACATAAGGAGTATTTTGGGGCATATCAATGGCGTATGAAATGTTACGGGGCATATCAATAGCATATGAAATATTTTAGAGTATATCAATGCCAAAAGGGGAATGTTTCGGAGCATATCAATGGCAAATGAGATATTTTGAAGCATATCAATGGCGTATGAAATGTTTCGCAACATATCAATGGCATAAGAAATATTTTGGAGTATATCAATGGCAGATGAAATATTTCGGAGCATATCAATGACGTATGAAATGTTTCGAAGGATATCAATGACATATGAAACATTTCGAAGTATATCAATAGTGGATGAAACATTTCAAAGCATATCAATGGTGTATGAAATGCTTCGGAACATATCAATGGCGTATGAAATGCATCAAAACATATCAATGGCATATGAAGCATTTGGAATATATCAATGGCGTATGAAATGCTTCGGAACATATCAATGGCATATGAAACATTTGAAATATATCAATGGCTTATAAAATGTTTCAGAGCATATCAATAGCAAATGAAACATTTCGAAGCATATCAATAATGTATGAAATATTTCAGAAGCATAAGAAGTATTTCAGAACATATTAAAGAACAAATATAAAACAGAAGCTCAAACATCGCATTTGACATTGCATACAATTCATTCTTATCCAAAACACATATAGAAGCACATAACCAAAGCTCTGGATATCATGCCAAACACATAGATGGTGAAGTGGGATCCTAAACATAATCTCCCATGTTTGGGAGCATCATCCATCCACGTCTGGATGAAGCCAGAGGGGGCCAACAAAGTATCACGAGCTCTAAGCATATACCCTTTATCATTTCTGGCAAAGGTCTAGATAATCCCTTTACTATTTCTAGCAAAGGTCCAAATAATCCCTTTACCATTTTTGACAAAGTTTCATATTATCCCACAAATACTATAGTACAAAAGGGTATTGTGAATAATAAATTGGGACATATCGGAAACACATGCAGAACAACGGAATGCATGTACCTATACGAAACATTGCGATATAAACATGAACTTTACATAATAGATTCAGGTATACAAATAATTGAAGGACAAGAATATATAGGAATTCAAAGCAATAATGAAAAGCTCAACTGAAGTAAGGATGTTGGCTGAAATCAATTTCCAAAAAGATGTAACAAGAATAGGTGAAATTGACCAAAGCTTGATTCTGGTAGAATTTGAGAAGCACATTGCATGAATTATTTAGATAATAAATTATGCTCCAATTTAGATAAAATAGAGATTATTTGAAAGATATATAATCTAGTTTTAGATAAATTATGTTTTGTATGAATAGGAGTTTCCAACAACGAGTTATAAGCAGTTTATTAACCAAAGGTCAGAGAATATTATTTTTGTTTTACAGAATTCATAGAGTTGATTAGAATAAATGATTCAATAGCCATTTATACTCCAAATCATTCAAATTAGATATGCATAGAAAGATTTACAAGTCTAGTTTCTAATAAATTATGCCTTGTATAAATCAGAGTTTTCAACAACGAGTTATAAGTAAGAGAGTACTAAAAGGTCAAAATCGACAGTCTCTGTTTTATAGATTTCCCAAGGTCAATTGAAATAACAATTTGGATAAATAATTAGACTCCAAATTTGTCAATATTAGTCTCAAAAGAAAGAGCTTTGAGTCTATTTTCGAATTAATTTTATTTCTCCAAGTCCAAAATCGGTGCAGAAAGTTATGGCTAGAACAATACAGAAAGGTCAAATCTATGAAAAATTTCAGATTCACAGTTTTATTCCCAAACGACAGAAATATCATGTATGAAGCCAAAATCTTTTAAAATTTTCAAAAGTAAGATGAAATCATAGATCAAGATTTATGTAAGAAAGGGTTTGAATACTTGCCTTAAACAAATTTGAGTCCCAAAGGTGTGGAATTGATTGCAAAATCTCAAGCCAAAGCAAAGCTTTTTCTTCCTCTACTTCAATTCCTCTTCCTTCTCTTCTCAAACTTACATTGGTTGCAGCTCCTTTTGTTAACTTTTCCTTTAGTCACTCCTTTAATTACTTAGGTTTGGCTAATACATGGATTGCTAGGTGGCAAGCATGCATGAAAGGAGCTTATGTGTCATCTATAGAACAAACATAGGTGGCACATCCTTAGGTTAGCTAGTGACATATATCCACCATTTTTTTAAAACTTAATTTGAATCTTTCATAAATCATATCAAATTTCTAATATTTATATTTTGGTCCCTACATTACAAACAAGCCCTTACAAAATTTTTGAAAATAAGGGATGTTAAACTCTCCCCTCCTTAAAACAAAAATTTAGTCCTCTAAATTTGTTATACCTCTTTCGATGAAATGTGGAGATCAAGATTGCACCTAGATTGAGGCCATCAACATCATTGAGTCTTGCTCTGTCTTTTTATCATTCAAATCAAAATTTTCTTCTAATAACTTTCATTGTTTCACAACCAGTCTAGCCATAAAACTTATAGATTCTTTGCAAAGTGCATCAGCTACAACATTGGTTTTACCCGGGTGATAACAAATGGTACAATCATAATCCTCTAGAAGTTCTATCTATCTTCGTTGCCTCATGTTTAACTCTTTCTGAGTAAAAATATACTTGAAACTCTTGTGATCAGTAAAAACTTTAAATATCCGCCCATAGCTTCCAAATCTTTTGAACAAAAATAATTGCTACTAATTATAAATCATGAGTTGGATAATTTAGTTCATAACTTTTTAGTTGTCTAGAAGCATAAGTAATAAACTATAAATCCCTCATAACCACTTGAAATAGTGATAATAGGGGCACCAGTCAATCTTTTTTTTTTTTGATCTTTTTGAAAACTTCACTCACAATCATCACCCCATATAAATTTTACATTCTATTGAGTGAGTTTTTCTTTTCCAAATATAGACGTCTTGACCCTCTTATAACTTATTTTAGATTCATTCCCTCTCTTACTTGTGCTGATAAACTTATCCTTATCTTTCTTACCCCTAATTTCTTGAATTTCCTCCAAGTCTCTTACAATTATCAAAGTCCTTTCTACCACATCCACATATGCTTGGAGTTTTAAGGCTGATATCCGACTTCTTATTGCTGACCTTAGGCCCCTTTCAAATTTCTTTGCTTTTTCTAGTTTCATCATCAGTTATATTAGTGGCAAATCTAGAGAGTTCAATAAATTTAGATTCCTACCGTCAAGTTTTCCTAGATAAGATTCAAGAATTCCAATTCTTTCTGTTATCTAATGCAATCTAGGAAATATTTATCATTGAACTTTTCTACGAATGCCTTCCATGTGATTGGTTCATATTTAACTTCAGTAATCCTTTTTATCATTTTCCACTAGTGCTCAACCTCTCCTTCCAACATAAAGGCAACACGATAAACCTTTCGATCATCAGAACAATTTAAGATGTCAAATATTTTTTCTATCTGCATCATCCATCATTCTGCTATCATTGGATCAGGCTCACCACTAAAACTAGGAGGACTAAGATCCTTAAATTATCTCATTCCTAGTCCATTCTAATTTGATATCCCTAATCAATAGTTTCATCTCACTCAATTACTCAAAAGAAGATGTAGCAAGAGGACTAGATATCCTTGACATCATAGATTACTAAAAGACATTAAAGAAATTTTACACCGATCACTATAGTTTACTAGACCACAATATATTTTGCACATCAAATATATAAAAAATCTCAGTAATCAACAAATTATGCTCTGATACCACTTTTGTCACGGCCCTCGAATTTATTATAATTCAACAACAATCCATTCCAGGATCCTAACACACATTTGAGGATATTGAGAAAACATTCAAGTCATTCACATCCATAATTCCACAATTCATAAAACTTGTACCGTTTAAAATCATATACCACATCACTCGATGAATCATAAAATCTGAAACCAACTTACCAAGACAATAACCACCTCATAAATCAGTGTGGTATGCTATACAATCACAAAAATCAATATTTACCACATGTTCATATCATTACATAAATTAACTTAACACTCCAAAATCCTAAACATGAGAGGTTCTTTAAACTTTTACAAAACTTATAAATTCAGATTTACCATCAACATTGCATTAGACATCAAGTGTACTTATACAACAAAAACAAATCTTCCACTAAAGGTTTGCCCCAAAATCTTCTAGCTATCTATAGCCTTAGCCTCAGCCCAATGGGGTGCGCATATAGAGCTTAACAAGTAACTTACATATCCACGGCAAAAAAGGACAGTTTCAAAACAAATAAGGTACCAAATACAAGAGAGAGATACAAGACTTTATAGATAGCTACTCAACGAATGCAGAATTATAATGTCATCTCACTTGAAATATGTTTTATTCATAATAAGAGAGTAAAGACTAATTAGAGCAGATCAATGACGTAAGCAGTATTTTGGGGCATATCAATGGCGTATGAAATGTTACGGGGCATATAAATAGCATATAAAACATTTCAAAGCATATCAATGGCGAAAGCAGAATGTTTCGGAGCATATCAATGGTATATGAGATATTTCAGAGCATATCAATGACATATGAAATGTTTCAAAACATATCAATGGCATATGAAATATTTTGGAGCATATCAATGGCGTATGAAATCTTTCAGAACATATCAATGGCATATGAAATATTTTGGAGCATATCAATGATGTATGAAATGTTTCGAAGCATATTAATGGCATATGAAACATTTCGGAGTATTTCAATGGCGGATAAAACATTTTAGAGCATATTAATGATGTATTAAATGTTTCAAAGCATATCAATGGTATATGAAATATTTTGGATTATATTAATAGCAGATAAAACATTTCAAATCATATCAATGGCAGATAAAATATTTCGGAATATATCAATGGCGTATGAAATGCTTCGGAACATATCAACGGCATATGAAGCATTTAGAATATATCAATAATGGCTTATGAAATGTTTCGGAGCATATCAATAACAAATGAAATATTTTGGAGCATATAAAAAATGTATGAAATGTTTCAAAAACATAAGAAGCATTTCAGAACATATCAAAGAACAAATACAAAACAGAAGCTCAAACGTCGCATTTAACGTTGCATACATTTCATTCTTATCCAAAGCACATATAGAAGCACATAACCAAAGCTCTGGATATAATGTCAAACACATAGATGGTGAAATGAGATCCCAAACATAATCTCCTATATCTAGGAGCGTCATCCATCCATGTTTGGATGAAGCCAAAGAGGGTTGGCAAGGCATCGTGGGCTCTAAGCATATACCCTTTACCATTTCTGGCAAAGGTCCAAATAATCCCTTTACTATTTCTAGCAAAGGTCCAAATAATCCTTTTACCATTCCTGGTAAAGTTTCATATTATCCCACAAACATCATAGTACAAAAGGGTACTGTGAATAATAAATTGGGACATATCAAAAACACATGCAGAACAATAGAATACATGTGCCTATACGAAACATTGCGATACAAATATAAACTTTACATAATAGATTCAGGTATAAAAATAATTAGAACATTGCGATACTACCCAGTCTAGGAGATTGTGTTTGGGCGGTACCATCGCCCAAACTAGCGATACCGCCTAACAGTTTCGGAGACTAAGTCTGGGCGGTACCACCACCTGACATAATCTCAAAGACTGTGCCACCGATGGTTCCATCTGTTGGATCACTATTTGGGCCCCTAATTGAGTTTGCCCAATTCCAACCCAATTACGCCTAAAACATACTTCGATCTAAACAATTATTATAAAGCTTGAATCAAATGTAGTTTGGCATGTCATTGGTTTATCGACGCTTCATACGATTCTTCAATGCATCATCCTCTCTCACGGCCTATTGCCCAATCGGTCAGTTGACCTTTGCAACTTTGATTTCCTTGGTATAATTTCAGCTCTTCTTGGCCTAATGCCCAAACCCATGGCCCGAAGCATTCTGCCGATACGTCAACCGATCCTTCGGCTCAACGTCTAATCTTTTGAAATATTCCACACTGGCCCAACATAATCGTCGTGACCTACATCTACTCCACCGATTCCACTTCCGTCGAGGCCACCGGCATCCACTAACGGTCTTCCTTCAATAGGTGAAGACCAATCACCTTTTACACCCCTCTTCTCCTTTTACCCGGTTTAGGAGATAACCCTTATAAGCACTCACACTCATCTTTAAACAGAATTCTAAATTTAAGCTAGAGGAGGGAATTCTAAAGAGATTGTAGCAGCATTTCTTTACTTTTAAACTCTCTGTGATTGTGTAACTAGGGATGAGAGGGGTATTTATAGGCTTCAAGTTGATTCAAACTTGGAGCCTAAAAACATCTCATCCAGGGTACCCCGGGGACGAGCGGTACCACCGCCTACTGTCAGTTTGACACTGACATTGCCCTGGGCGGTACCATCGCTTGGGGGGCAGTGCTGGGCAGTACCACCACCTAATATAGTCTCGAAGACTCTGCCACGATGGTGAGACTTCTTGGGACACTATTTGGGCCTCTCATTAGGCCCAACACAGTCCTTACATGGGCCTAGCTGGCCCCTAATTGGGTTGGCCCAAATCCAAACCCAATTACGTGCTAACTATGAAATCTATGATATAATCGGAGCTAAACAAGTCCATAAGTCTATTCTTCCAGCGAGCTTCCAGCGATCATCCGTCGAACTTCCAACGATCTCTCGGCAATGTTCCGGTGGACTCCACAATGATCTTCTTGGTGAGTTCCGACGAGCTTCTCTAGCAAGCTCTGAGACTTCTCAGCTAGTTCCGCCAGAACTTCCAACGAACTTCCGGACTTCCGACGAACTCTCAAAATCCCAATGTGATCTCGATCTTGACTCCGGGACTTCATTTTGCTTCATGCCTTGCTATTGTAGTTAATCCTGCATATGTAAAATATACTTCGATCTAGACAATTAATACTAAGTATTAATCAAGTTGTTTGGCATGTCATTGATCCCTCGACGCTTCATCCGATTCTTCGGTGCATCATCCTCTCTTGCAGCCTATTGCCCAATCGGCCAGTTGACTCTGCAACTCTGATATCCTTGGCGCAATATCCGCTTTTCTTGGCCTGATGCCCAAATCCACGGCCCGAAGCCTTTTGTCGATACGTCAATTATTCCTTCGGCCCGACGTCGAATCTTCTGATATGTTTTCCCCCGGCACAACATGATTCTTTCTGCTTTAATTGTCTCATCCTGATCGAAGCATCCTGCGTCACTCAAAACGTAGATTAAAACATAAACATATATCAATTGGTTTCATCATCAAAATACGAGATTCAACAATCTCCCCCTTTTTGATGATGACAATTAATTGATGATGGAGTTATCCTTAACTCCTAGAGTTTAAACAAACTCCCCCTATCAATATGCCATATTAATAGAAACTCTTGGATTCAAAAATCCAAGCAACAT